>CAKNYM010045037.1:78948-123171 GCA_932195095.1 Andricus curvator | reverse complement strand
TAAATTTTTTTAACAATATAGTTAAATTTTCAACCAAAGAGATGAATTTTCAACTAAAATGAATAATCTTTAACCAAAAAAATAAAATGATTTTTAAACGAAGAAGATTAATTTTCTAAAAAAAAAACGAGTTTTTAAAAAAATACATACATGAATTTTCAACTAAAAAACGATAAATTTTCAACCAATAAGATTCATTTTTTACAAAAAAGTAAATTTTTTTAACAATATAGTTAAATTTTCAACCAAAGAGATGAATTTTCAACTAAAATGAATAATCTTTAACCAAAAAAAATAAAATGACTTTTAAACGAAGAAGATTAATTTTCTGCAAAAAAACGAATTTTTAACAAAATACATACATGCATTTTCAACTAAGAAACGATAAATTTTCAACCGATAAGATTCATTTTTTACAAAAAAATAAATTTTTAAGAAAATACATGATTTTTTTTAAACAATATAGTTGAATTTTCAACCAAAGAGATGAATTTTCCACTAAAATGAAGAATCTTTAACCAAAAAAATAAAAACAAACAAAAAACGAATTTTCAGTAAAATAGTTAAATTTTCAAACAAAATAAAAATAGGTTTTCAACAAAATAGTTGAACTTTTAACCAAATTTTTTAATTTTCAAAGTACAAAGATGAATTTTTAACCAAAACGACTAATTTTGAACCAAGAAGATTAATTTTCTACCAAAAAAAGACCAATTTTAAACAAGATACGTAAAATTTCAAATAAATAGTTGTATTTTCAAATGAAAAAGATAAATTTTCAGTAAAAAATACTTCAACAAAATAGTTGAATATTCAACCAGATATGAATTTTCAACCAAAATGATGAATCTGCGACCAAGAAAATAAATTTTCAACAAAGTAGGTCAAGTTTTAATGAAAAAATACAAATTTTCAACCCGAAAAACGAATTTTCTACAAAACGGTTGAATTTTTCAGACAAGAAAGAAAAAAAATTTCATCAAAATTGTTGAACTTTTAAGCCAAAATACGATTTTTGTATAAAACAGTTGAATTTTTAACCCGAAACTATCAATTTGCCACCAAAAAGATTAGTTTTCTACCAACAAAGATGAATCTAAACAAGATCCAGTTTCCATAAAAAAATTGAAAAGTTACATTTTCATGTAGAAAATTAATTCAAAATAAAAAAACTAATTTTCCACAAAATAGTTAAATTTTCAACCAAAGAGTTGAACCTTAAAAAAATTAATTTTTAACAAAGTGGTTCAATTTTTACCCAAGTAGTTGAATTAAAAATTTTGTTAAATCAATTTTCAATCAAAAATGGAATAGTTCAATTTTCAATTAAACCAATTAATTTTCAACCAAAGAAAAATTAATTTTAAACAAAAAAGATAAATTTTTTATTAAAATGGTGAATTTTCAACAAGAAAAAAAGAAAGTGGTTAAACCTTCATTCAAATAAATCTATTTTCTATAAAATTCTTAACGTCTAATTTATTATTCTGGACAGTTATTTAAAGTGCCTCGTATAGGAATTCCCTAACTTTTGTGAGATTTTTTTCAAAATCCCTGACTTTCCCCGGCCAATAAAATCCCCCGATTTTTCCCTGATTTCCAGGTTTTCCCTGACCTACAGCCACACTGTACAAATAGTGTGGAACAACTCAGTCAAATTTTAACCAAGTCTAATTATTAAAAACTCGTTACTAAATTCATAAAAAATCAAACTGAATTAAAAAAAAAGTGAATTCAAAACAATTCAAAAATGTGAAAAAATTCATTGAATTTAGTAAGTTTGAAACTTGAAATAATTTTAGAAAAATTAAAGAGAATTTAAAAGAATTTGATGAAATGCGTAAGAATTTAAGGTGAGTTTTAAAGACTTCAAGATGAATTAAACATTAACTTTTTAAAAATCCATTTAATTGATTGAATTTAGAAAAATTCAAAAGAATTCAGGATAGATTGATAAGAATTCAGGGATAATTCCAAATGAATTGCAAAAAATATTTGAAAATGTCTTCAAATCTTTGAAACCCTACGAAATCCCTCACTTTTTGTTAATAAATTCTTTGATGAAATCCATTAAGATATTAAAATCCTTTACAATTATTAAAAGCCTTGGAAATCCCTTGAAATTGTTTAAATCTATTGAAAATGCCTTGGAATCTTTTGGAATACCCTAAAATATTTCAAAGTCTTTGAAATTCCTTCAAACTATTGAAATAAATAAAAAAATTCTGGGTATCGTTTATATTATAATTATATTTCAAATCCTTTGAAATCTCTTGAAACTTTTAAAAGCTTTTCAAAATGCCTGCGAATCTTTTAAAATACCCTAAAATATTTCAAATCCTTTGAAATCGTATTAAATTACTGAAATCAATTAAAAATTTCTTTGTAATTTTTTAAAATAACCTAAAATATTTCAAATTCCTTAAAATCTTTTGAAATCCCTTGAAATTTTTTTAATATCTTGAAAATGCCAAGGAATTAAAAAAAATACCTTGAAATATTTCAAATCCTTTGATAATTTTATCAATTGATCCTCAGGACCAATTAAATAAAAACTTTTAAAAAATCCATTGAATTAAGTAAAATTGAGTACATTTAGAAGGATTTAAATTAATTCTAAAAAATTCAAAAGAATTTCATAGAATTTAAAAGAATTCAGGATAAATTGTTAAGAATTCAGGGTGAATTCCCAAAACTAATTTCAAATCTCTTCAAATCAATGAAACCCTACAAAACACCTCACTTCTCGTGAGTAAATTCTTTAAAATCCACTAAAACATTATAAAATCCCACGACATATGATATTTCCTGAAATTCTGGAAAATTTATTAAAATACCTTGAGAGCTTTAAAAAAACCCTTACGATCACTGAAATCCTCGGAAACCTTATAAAATCTCGTTAAATATTTTAAAATATCTTAAAACCATATAGGTCCTGTAAAATCGTTCCAAATCTTCCGAAATTTTAGATTCTTGATCCTAAATAATTTCACGCTTTGAAATCCCTTCAAATTAATAAAACTAATGAACAAATTCTTTGGAATCTTTTAAAATTTCCAAAAATATTTAAAATACTTGGAAATTATTCGAAATCCCTTGAAACTTTTAAAAGCTCTTGAAAATTCCTGAGAATTTTTTAAAATACCCTAAAATCTTAAAAATCCCTTCAGATTAATGAAATCCATTAAAAACTTCTCGGAATCTTTAAAAATACCCTGAAATATTTCAAGACAATTCAGAAATAGGTATCGACCTGAATTGAATAGTAATTAACTCATGAGCAGGCCTCACAGTCCCTATGAAATAAAATATAGGGATCGAAGGGTACTTTTTGTCACGCTCATAGGGTACTTTTTTCGCGCTCAAAGGGTAAAAAATTCAGGATAAATTCATAAGACTTTAAAAAAATTCAAGTTAAATTCAAAAGAATTCAAATGCATTGGAAATATTTTTTAAATCTAAAAAATTCTATTGATTTCCGTAAAATTGGAATGAATTTAGAGGAATTCAAGGTAATAACGAGAAGAATTCGGTGGAATTCATAAAAATTCAAGGAGAATGTTTTTAAAAATCAAATGAATAGGAAACAATTTAAAAATATGAAAAATCTTCATTGAATTCAGTAACTTTGAAAGGAGGTCAGAAAAATTTCAGCGAATTCAAAAGAATTTGATGAAATGCCTAAGAATTCAAGGTGAGGTTAAAAGTCTTCAGGACGAATTAAATAAAAACTTTTAAAAATTCAAAAAATTCCATTGAATTAAGTAGAATTGCGTAAATTTAGAAGAACTCAAGTGAATTGAAAAAATCCAAGAGAATTCCAAAGAATTTTAAAGACTGCAGGGTAAATTAATAAGAATTTAGGGTGAATTTCAAAAATTAATTTGAAATCTCTTTAAATCTTTGAAACTCTACTAATTTCCAACCAAGGAAGTGACTAATGACTACAAAACAATTCAAGTTGAATTCAAAAGAATTCAAATGAATTGGAAACAAATTTTTAATCGAAAAAGTTCCATTGATTTCAATAAAATTTGAGTTAATTTAGAGGAATTTGAGGGAAACTAGAAGAATTCGATGAAATTCATAAAAAATCAAACTGAATTTAAAAAACAATCAAGTGAGTTCAAAACAATTCCAAATTACGAAAAAATTAATTGAATTGAGTAAGCTTGAAATGAGTTTCGAAAAATTAAAGAGAATTTGATGAAATGCCTAAGAATGTAAGGTGAGTTTAAAAGACTTTAAGAGGAATTAAACAACAACTTTTTTTAAATCCACTATATTGAGTAAAATTGTGTAAATTTAGAAGGATTCAAAATTATTTCAAAGAATTCAGGATAAATTAATAAGAATTCAGGGCGAATTCCAAATTAATTGCCAAAAACATTTGAAAATCTCTTGAAATCATTGAAATCCTCGGAAATCTTATAGAATCCCTTGGAATCTTTCAAAATATCCTATAACCTTACGGGTCCTGTAAAATCCTTCCACATCACCCGAAATTCTAGGAAATTCTTTGAACCGTATGCAAATTTTCTTAAATCCCATAAAATTATTAAAAACCTTGGAAATCCCTTGAAATTGTTTAAATCTCTTGAAAATGCCTTAAAATCTTTTTAAATACTCTAAGATATTTTTAAATCTTTGAAATCCCTTTAAGCTATTGAAATGAATAAAAAAAAGTTCTGGGAATCTTTTTAAATTTCCTCAAATATTTCATATCCTTTGATATCTTTTGAAATTCCTTGAAACTTTTTAAAGGAATTGAAAATGCCTGGGAATCTTTACAATACCCTCAAATATTTCAAATCCATTGAAATCCCATTAAATTACTGAAATTCATTTTAAAAAATTTTGTAATCTTTTTAAATAACCTAAAATATTTAAAACCCTTTAAAATCTTTTGAAACTTTTTACAGATCTTGAAAATAACAAGGAATTAAAAAAATATTTCAAATCCTTTGATCATTTTGTCAATTAATACATTAAACAAAAACTTTAAAAAATTCAAAAAAAAATCCATTGAATTAAGTAAAATGGAATAAATTTAGAAGAATTCAAGTAAATTCAAAAGAATTAAAAGAAGTCAGGATAAATTAATAAGAATTCGGGGTGAATTCCAAAAAATAATTTCAAATCTCTTTGAACCTTAGAAAAATGGATTGAAATAAATTCAATTTCAAAACGCTGGGTTGAATTAAAATGGAAATTAATTGTTAGCGAATATTTTATAATTTTTAATTAATAAGTGGCAATTGGGTAGTGAAATAAAGAATTTTAATTATATTAACTTTTTTTTAATGGTAGTACTACATTTTAAACATATTGTGCGAAAATTCCTACAGTAATGAGTCGTATTCTATTTTATAGAAAAATGTGTACTACTTATATTCAATAAAATGGATATCGAATGGATCGAAAATGGATCGAAAATAATTGAAAAAATAAAAAACAGCCTAACAAGGCAAAGTTTAATTAAAGGCACACACATTAAACCCAAAGTTCCTTGCAATTTAATTCTTCTTCCCGATTTTTAACGTAAATCGTATTATATAATTTTTATTATGCCGATACGCATGGCTTAAACAAAACAAAAAAATACAATTTTTGAACCTAAAAAGTAGATTTTCTAAAAGACGGATAGATGAAAGATTTTGATTTTTGTTGCAAAATAATCAGAAAACTACCCACGTTCAAAATCTACAAGAATATTTAAAGTGCGATACTGATATACTAAAAATTATTGTAGAATAGTTGATGACAATTTTATTTGAATGCAACCTAGATGTTTTTCATTGATATATAAAAAATTTCATGTATTTCTTGTGGTATAACCTAATTATTATACATCAATTGACTATCTACTCATTTATTTATTCATTTAATATTATCAATTCATTTTCGCTTTGTTTTTATCTTGACTTTCACCTTATTATTAATTTATTATGATTATTACTCTATTTGTATATATTTTGAATTCATTAACTATTTATTTACTACTTAATAAAGTTGATACATTTAACAGTAACCATTTTTTACAATCTTTGATCAGTTAAAGATTTATGTAATTATCATTACAATCCTTAAAAATTATTCATTTTAACCACCTTTTCACTTCGATTATAGCTTATACCTAAATATACTTAAATTTTTGGAAAATGTATTACTCTCTTGCGGATTGGAGGTCGGTGGAAGAATCAGGTTTTAAATAGGATAGAAAAATGAATGATTAAAAATTATTAATTTTAACCATCTTTTCACTTCCTTTATAGCTTATACCTTTAAAAAGTATATTATATTTATTTATTTAAAGATACCAAAAATCTTATTCAAAAGATTAACGAAAATTGAAACTTATATTCCAGAAAAATGGATTTAAAATATTTGTAAACAGATATTTTCTGAAGGTATCAGTGGGAATTAAATTCATTTGAAATATATGTAACATTTTGGAATTCGAAACAATGTCATAAAAATTTATTCTGAAGGTTTTAGAGGGCATTAAATAAATTTAAAATAAATATACATGCCCTGATTTTTCATGCCCGAAAGGGGCCGTTAAAAAAATACGTAACGCCTTAGGGGGGGGGGGTCCACCTCGAGCGTTAGGCTAATGTTAAAGTTTCATACAGTTTTTATAGAAAAGACGTTGGGGGGGGGGGCAGTTTTCAGAAAAAAAGCGTTACTTATTTTTTGAACGGCCCCAAAATGAAAATTCGCGATTTTTATTGTCCGGACCTAACTTTTGTTCACAATATCTGAGGGGGGCAGTCTCATTGTGACTGTTCAATTTAATTAATTATCTTCTTGGTAAAAAATTCGTCTTTTCGGTTGACAATTTAATCTCTTTGGTTGAAAATTTAATTATTTTTTTGAAAATTCATTTTTTATGGTTAAAAATTAAATTTTGCAACTGTTAATGTAACTATTCCATTTTTGGTTTAAAATTTATGTTTTTTTAGTTGGAAATTCATGTATTTTGTTAAAAATTCGTTTTTTTTTGTAGAAAATTAATCTTCTTTGTTTAAAAATCATTTCATTTTTTTGGTTAAAGATTCTTCATTTTAGTTGAAAATTCATCTCTTTGGTTGAAAGTTTAACGATATTGTTAAAAAAAAAATCATGTGCTTTCTTAAAAATTTATTTTTTTGTTGTAAAAAATGAATATTATTGGTTGAAAGTTTATCTTTTTTTAGTTGAAAATTCATTTTTTTGTAGAAAAGTAATCTTCTTGGTTTAAAATCATTTTCTTTTTCTGGTTAAAGACATACTACATTTTGGAATTCGAAACGATATCATGAAGATTTATTCTGAAGGTATTAGAGGGAATCATTCAATTTTTATGGTTAAAAATTAAATTTTTCAACTGTTAATGTAACTACTCCATTTTTTGTTTAAAATTGATCTTTTTTTAGTTGGAAATTCATGTATTTTGTTGAAAATTTAACTATATTGTTAAAAAAATCATGTATTTTCTTAAAAATTTATTTTTTTGTTGTAAAAAATGAACCCTTTTGGTTGAATATTTATCTTTTTTTAATTGAAAATTCATGTATGTATTTTGTTAAAAATTCATTTTTTTGTAGAAAAGTAATCTTCTTGGTTTAAAAAGCATTCTATTTTTTTGGTTAACGATTCTTCATGTTAGTTGAAAATTCATCTCTTTGTTTGAAAATTTAACTATATTGTTAAAAAAATCAGGTGCTTTCTTAAAAATTTATTTTTTCTTTTTGTAAAAAATGAACCCTTTTGGTTGAAAATTTATCTTTTTTTAATTGAAAATTCATGTATGTATTTTTTTTAAATTCTTTTTGTTTTTGTAGAAAAGTAATCTTCTTGGTTTAAAAAGCATTCTATTTTTTTGGTTAAAGATTCTTCGTTTTAGTTGAAAATTCATCTCTTTGGTTGAAAATTTAACTATATTGTTAAAAAAATCATGTGCTTTCTTAAAATTTTTTTTTTTGTAAAAAATGAACCGTTTTGGTTGAAAATTTATCTTTTTTTAATTGAAAATTCATGTATGTATTTTGTTGAAAATTCGTTTTTTTTTTGTAGAAAAGTAATTTTCCTGGTTTAAAAATCATTCTATGTTTTTGGTTAAAGATTTTTCATTTTAGTTGAAAATTCATCTCTTTGGTTGAAAATGTAACTATATTGTTATAAAAGTCATGTGCTTTCTTAAAAATTTATTTTTTTTTTGTAAAAAATGAATATTATTGGTTGAAAGTTAATCTTTTTTTAGTTGAAAATTCATGTATGTATTTTGTTGAAAATTCGTTTTTTTTTGTAGAAAAGTAATCTTCTTGGTTTAAAAATCATTTTCTTTTTCTGGTTAAAGATATGCTACATTTTGGAATTCGAAACGATATCATGAAGATTTATTCTGAAGGTATTAGAGGGAATTAAATAAATTCTACTTTGCGGAATTAAAAACAATTCAAAATACATATTTTCTGAAAGAAATGGAAGGAATTAAATAAATTTGAAATGTATCCTACTTTACGAAATTAAAAGCAATTAATTATAGACATTTTTTGAAGGTACTGGAAGGAATTAAATAAATGCAAATTTTTTCCTGTTTCTGGGAACTGCCGGAAATTAAATTTTTGAAAAATGTATTATACTCTCTTGCGGATTGGAGGTCGGTGGAAGAATCAGATTTTAAATAGGATAGAAAAATGTTCGTTTTTACGCTGAAATCGGAATTTCACCATTCTTTTCAATTCAAGCCTTCTTACAGAGTTGCATCATCTTGGGAATCCCCGACTATACCCGATACGCCTCTCGTATTTTTTTTTAATTTTCGTTCGTGAAGTTTTTCAAAAGGATATTAATGGATTTTCGCCTATTGAAAAGTAAATACATATGTAATCGCACTCGATACGAGGCAAATGAGAAAAATGCGTCTTGCAATAGTCGATAAGAAATATCAGCACGCAACGGCATGATCGTGCTATCCGTGCCAGTACCGTTTGACAATAAATTGAATAATTGCCCTTTTGTTAAAAAATATCCACAAGATTGCTACTATTTTATATCGAAAAGACCTGTACAATTCGTGCGAGAAATTATACATTGTTATACAATATAAAAAAGATAAATTTTAAAACAAAAACCAATTTTTTTATTCTAACTTTCTTACAGTTGTAATTTTTCATGTCAGAGAGTATTAACACAAGAGTTCCTATTCATAGAAAATAAAAAGAACAAATTTTATTTTTATAGTGAAATTTTTTAGATTCCTACCTTATTGTCCGCAGATATATGTACAGATGATCGTTACAAGAAATATGTGTAATTTGAACAAATATAATAAAAGTAAACAAAAAAACACATGACATTTAGTGGTTACGTATCCAAAAAATTGCAAGTTTAAGTAATAAGATAATTTTTAGATTACTAGGAAGAATCAAATGAAAAATAATTGAGGAATATTATCAAGTTTTGTATCAGCGGTATCAGCCATGCTTCTGCACAACATAACCCAACTTTTAAATAGTGTGCTTATTACGTCATACATTTTCGCGGAGGGGGAAGAGGGTGGTTTTGTAACAATTACTAATTTACCTAGAGTGGAAAAAAATAGAATTTCTTTTTTTTTATTTGCTTAAAAAAAGGAGCTCAAAAAAAGGGGAAATACGGTCCTTTAGTAACGAAAAAGGGGAAAGATTAGACATTAATTTTTACATAATAGAAAAGATAAGGAACAATCTTTTTATAAGAAGCGTTGTATCTCATCAATTGTTTACTGCGAGTCCATTGGACAACTGTTAATTTGCCAAAAAATATTATTTGCCAGGGGCGATCCATTTTCAAAAAAACTTTTTATTTTATCGCTTAAAATGTTTATTTATTACAGCCTTATGTGGAAGTCAGTGATGGTAAATGAAGAAAATTCAACTTACAATTTTCTTCAATTTTCAACCGCTGAATTTTTTATTATCAATTTTCAATTGTTGAAAATTCAATTTTTAACAATTGAATATTCAGTGTCCTTCAATTTAAAACAATTAAAACTTTAAGTCTTGAATATTAAAGAAAATTCAACTGCTGAAAAAACTCAATGTTCAATTATCTGTTAATTTTCTTCAATTTTCAACAATAGAATTTACAACTCTTGAAAATTCAATTATCAAGTTTCCTCAAATTTCAACAGTTAATAATTCAATTTTCAACAGTTGAATTTTCTACTGTAGATAATTTTATTATCAATTTTTCTTCAATTTCCAACAGTTCGAAATTCAATTTTCTTCAGTAAATTAAATTTTTAACATTTGAATATTCATTTTTCTTCAATTTAAAACAATTCAATTTCCAAATGTTAGAAATTGAAGAAATTTCAACTGTTGTGAAAAATGCAATGTTCAATTTTCTGTCACTTCTAATTTTCTTCAAATTTTAATAGTTAATGATTAAATTTTCAATTCTCTTCAATTTACAACAGTTGATAATTCTATTATCAAAATTTTCTTTAATTTTTTACAGCCTGAAAATTCAATTTTTAACTATTAAATATTCAGATTTCTTCAATTGAAAACAATCGAATTTTCAAATGTTGAACATTGAAGAAAATGCAATGTTAAATTTTCTGTTATTTTTAATTCTCTTTAATGTTCAACAACATAATTCTCAACTGTTGAATAAACTAAATGTGGAATTTTCTATTTTCCACTTTCTCCATTTTCAACTGTTGAAAATTCAATTATCTTCAAATTTCCGCAGTTAATAATTCAATTTTAAATTCTCTTCAATTTTCCACAGTTAAATTCTCTTCAATCTTCTTCCATTTTCAACAGTTAAAATTCAATTTTTTTTTTCAGTTTTTAAGAGCAGAAAATTCAATTTTTAATAACTGAATATTCAGTTTTCTTCATTTTAAAGGAACGGAATTTTCAAATGTTGAAAATTGAAGAAAATTCAACAGCTGAAAAAATTCAATGTTCAATTTTCTGTTATGTTTAATATTCTTCCATCTTCAAACAATAGAATTTAAAACTCTTCAAAATTCAATTATCAAATTTCTTCAGTTAATAATTCAACTCTCTTTAATTTTAAAAAGGTGAATTCTCTACTATTGATAATTCTATTATCAATATTCTTCAATTTCCAACAGTTGAAGATTTATTTTCATTCCATTTTTACCAGCTGAAAATTCAATTTTTAACACTTGAATATTCAGTTTTATTCAATTTAAAACAATTGAGTTTTCAAATTTTGAAAATTGATGAAAATTCAACTGTTGAAAGCTGTTATTGTAATTTTTATTCAATTTTCTACAATAGAATTTCCAACTGTTGAAAATAGTGTTATTAATTTTCTTCAATTTTCAGCAGTTAATATTTCAATTTTCAACAGTTGAATTTTCTGCTATTGATAATTCTACTATCAATTTTCTTCCATTTTCAACAGTCATAAATTGAATCTTTTTCGATTTTGAACAGCTGAAAATTCAATTCTTAACAATTGAATTTAAGTTTTTCTTCAATTTAAAACACTTGAATTTTCAAATTTTGGAAATTCAACTGTTGAAAGCTGTTATTTTTAATTGTATTCAATTTTCTACAATAGAATTTTCAAGTTTCTTCAAATGTCAACGGTTCATAATTCAATTTTCAACAGTTGGATTTTCTACTGTTGATAATTTTATTATTAATTTTCTTCAATTTCTAACAGTCGAAAATTGAATCTTCTTCAATTTTTAACAATTGAATTTTGAGTTTTTTTCAATTTAAAACAAATGAATTTTCAGCTATTGGTAACTGATTTTCAGACAAACCTTTTGTCAGTTTTTTTTCTGGCGGATTTTGAAAGTGAACAAAAAGATTTATCAGAACCAAGAAAAAGTTCAATATCAATATTGGTTTGTTTAGATATAGCAAAACTTTTTAAAAATTTCAAAATTTTTGTTATTAGCTGCTTCACCAACTTTAAAAGATATAATACTTATAAATTAGCTTTATGTAGCGATTAAAAACGAATTTTTTATTTTGCATAAAAATAAAAACTCAGTCCCGAGATACGGGGATCCTGAATGAGAATAAAAAAGGTTCGGAACCAAAAAATGATTCTGTTCTGAGAAAGTCAAAATTGAAGATCACGATATCATATTGAAATAATTTTTTTTTGCTAAAAATCCGAAAAAAGTAATTAAACCTTTTTTTTCATAAAGTGATAAAAATTTCGAAAAATATAAAAGCTAAAAGGTTGAAAAATTATTACAATCTTTAATTTTTGTATGAAAAATGATACATCGAAAAAATACTTTCACCACAATGTATATTTCTTTTTTTTTTAAAGAAATTTGTATATAAAAAACCGAATTGTCTCTAGTTCTGTACTGCTACTCTTCAATTACCTTTTTTGAAAGTTTGATTTTTAAACCTGTAACAGCAAAAGAAACCCGCCAAGTTTTAAGGTAGTTGTGCCAAAAATCAGATGTCTGAAAAAAAGTTTTTCTTTGATTTTAAGAAGAAAAATACTATTACTGATTATATTATTTGAAATAAAAAACATTAATTTTAATGAAAACAATTTAACTTACAAGAAAACATGTATATTAACAATGTTTTTTGCAATTTAATATTTTCGTATTACCGCTTCGTACTAATTTTTGGAAAATGTTTAAATTTTAATAAATGGCTTGTTTTTTCAGGAGAAAAATTCTCTACAACTCTGTTTCCAATTTTGAAAAAAAATCTTTCTATGGCTGAAATTGTTAGAACAATTTTCTTAAAGAAACTATTTTTAAAACAAATAATTATATTTGAAAATTATTTATTTTCAAAATTGTAAACAGTAGAGTTGTACAAAATGTTTTCCCGGAAAAAATAAGCTCTGAATTATTAAAATACAACAGTTATTGTTCTAACAATTATTTTTCTCAAGTCTTAAACTTTTCCATACACAATAGTTTTTTCTCTCTCCAGAGACCTTGATTTTTGACAGGACAGCTACCTTAAACTTAAAGGGTTTGAACTTGAAAGGAATTGAAGAGCAATTTTAATTTCAGACCTGCAAGCAGCTGTTACTATGCGAAAGTAAAGTGAGAGGATTTGCATTTCCCCGAAAGAAGACAAAAGTTGTCCCTTGCCAGTTGAGCGGCTCAGGGAGTAAATATCTCGAGTCTATTCTCTAATTTATGACCTGAAAGTTCGCTGACAGATGCGACCATAAATTCTAACGTCCCTCTCCACGAAAATTACCTGAAGGCTAGATTTTCTCGTTTATCCGAAAACCTGAAACATTTTCTGGCTCAATTCCGAGTATGTACATATTTGAGGCGAATTAAAAGAGACAAGAAGAACGTGTGGGACAGGAGAAAAATGAAAAAAGCGAAAAAATGATGAATTGCCATTTATTTGTCTAGAACAGCCACATATTTTTGTAAGACGGAAAACAATTATTTATAGTTATACCAATACTGCTTTAGAAAGAATTGAAACAAGTACGCCGCATCAGGCGCCACTTGTTTCATATTTCCAACGTCATTTATAACTAATACAATCAGTGGAATAAAAAGGCACAAAAGTTGAAAAAAAAAATGATGACGTTTTGAAGCGCAAAGTATGGTCCTTACTGTATAGAGAAATTGAAACAAGCTGTAGTTATAAATGAGAAGCCAATCAGAACCCTAGGAGATTATCTCTCAACCTCTCTGAACACGTCTATGGCTCCCAGATACATACTATCTAATGTCAAAATCAAGATCCATCCGTTGCTTCTTCCTGTATCTATCTCATCTATGTGTATCTTCGCAAAGTCTATTATTTATCGCTATTACTTTAATTGTGATAAAAACGAGCAGAACATATCTAACACAAGGCTGTAAAATTGTATTGCTTTCTTATTTATCTTACCGAATTTCGGATTAGAACGACAACGTACGTACGGCCTTCAAACGACGGTACTGTTTGTTTCTTTGTTATATATTCTTTTTCTTTTTTATTACTGAAATGTATATGCGTATATAATAGTGTCCCACGAAGTATTAACAAGTTTTAGTGACCGATACAGATAATTTAAGATGATGGAAAAGGTGATGGAAAAGGTGGAGTTGTTATATTAGATAGTGGCATGGGTGGTTTGCACATTAAAAACCGTGAACCTTGAGCTGGTCAGGTTTTGCCAGACCTGATTTGGTTAGCCACTGGCATATATTTTCTCGCTGGTCCCCCTGCAGCTGCAACACCTCCCCGTACTCCGGGTGCTCGATTACTGTCCCATTGCAGGCAAACTCCTGCAACAACCACCAATCATTTCTATTAATTCACTTTCTTCACAAATTATTTTACTCGCTTTTTTCAGGGTGTCTAGCGTTTCTTGAACAAAAAATTCCAGGAATTTTCCAAGTTTTCTGGGACAGAAAAAGACATTTCAAGGTACCCTATTTTTGCAGTAAAAAAATACTTTTCACGAAACATAGTAGAAATTGGAACTAAAAATGTGTCATATGCGAAATTTCTCATACGCCTCCAAAGTCTGATTTTATGGTACAAAACACGTTTTTTTGGTGATGGATTTTTTTAACACGGTGAAAAATCACGACGCTACAATCGAAAATATTTCGAACTTTCTCATTTTTTCAACTTAACAACAGTTTTATGAAATTTTTTGAAATTCAATCATTTTCAGCTGTTGATATACTCACAGTGATTTGAATTTCGTATGCAATGAGTTTTTTATTAGAATTGGTTGCAATTTGACTGAGTTATCTAATTTACATTTATTTTTTAATGAAATAATCAAATTTTTAACAAACTAGTTGGATTCTTAACCAAACTATTGAATTTTTAACCCACAAAGATGAATTTTCAACCTAATGATCGAATTTTAAACATAAAAGATTAAACTTCAACCAAAAACAGTTGTATTTTCAACAAAATAATTGAATTTTTTAGAAGACAGGTTAATTCTTAACAAAAAAGGTAAATTTTAAATCCAAAGGGACGAATTTTTCGTCCAAGTAGGAATTTTCAACCAAAAAGGATGAGTTTTTAACAAAACAGTTGAATTTTTAACCAATACTGGAATTTTTTATCTTCAAAAATAAATTTTTAACCAAATAGTCGAATTTTTGAACAAAAAATATTAAAATTCAACCAAAAACAGTTGAATTTTTAACACGAAAAGTTGAATTTTCAACAAAAAGATGAATTCTCAACAAAAAATTAAATAGTTGATATTTTAACAACGGTAAAAGAGAATTTTCAACAAAATAGTTACTAATTTTCAATTAGAGAGATGAATTTTACACCTAATGATCGAATTTTAAACCTAAAAGATTAAACTTCAACCAAAAACAGTTGCATTTTCAACAAAATAATTGAATTTTTTAGAAGACAGTTTAATTCTTAACAAAAAAGGTAAATTTTAAATCCAAAGGGACGAACTTTTCGTCCAAGTAGGAATTTTCAACAAAACATTTGAATTTTCAACCAAAAAGGATGAGTTTTTAACAAAACAGTTGAATTTTTTTAACCAATACTGGAATTTTCTATCTTCAAAAATAAATTTTCAACCAAATAGTCGAATTTTTTAGCAAAAAATATTAAAGTTCAACCAAAAACAGTTGAATTTTCAACAAAAAGATTAATTCTCAACAAAAAATTAAATAGTTGATATTTCAACAACGGCAAAAGAGAATTTTCAACAAAATAGTTACCAAATCTCAATTAGAGAGATGAATTTTCAATTAAAATGATGAAACTTCAAAAAAAAAAGCTTTTAACAATATAGGTCACCGTATCCCCAGAATTCAAATTTTCTAATCGAAGACGAATTTTCAAGAAATAAAGATTTTTCAGTCAAGACAGAAAAAAAGATTTCATCCACACTGTTAAACTTTCAAGCCAAAGACGAGTTTTTTGTAAAACGATTGCATTTTCAAAATGAAAATATGAACTTCAACAAAAAACAACAACAAATTTTAAACTAAACAGATAAATTTTCATTAAAAAATGGAAAGTCAAATTTTCAGGTGAAACAATAATTCTAAATAAAAAAGAACGAATTAAAAATAATAGTTCCATTTTCAACCTAAGAGATAAATCTCTAAACAAAAAAATTAATTATTAACAAAGTGGTTCAACTTTGATACAAGTAGTTGAATTTTCAATTTAAAAAAATCAATTTTCAGCCAAAAATGGAATAGTTACATTTTTTGTTAAAAAAATTAATTTTTTAACAACAAAAAATCAGTTTTAAAACACAACAAAAAACGAATTTTCAATAAAATAGTTCAATTTTCAACCCAAGAGATGAATCTTCGAACAAAAAAAATCAATTTTCAATAAAGTAGTTCAACTATTACCAGGGTACATAGTTGAATTTTTAACTTTAAAAAAAATCGATTTTCAGCCAAAAATGGAAGTTAAATTTTCAGCTGAAAAAAAATTAATTTTTTCACAAAAAAAAAGAGTGTTCAACAAATTAATTAAACTTGCAACCAACGAAATAAATTTTGAACAAAAATAATTAATCTTGAACTGGACTAGCTGAATTTTCAATTTAAAAAAATGAATTTTCAACCAAAGATGAATTTTTAACGAAAATAATGAATTTGCAACAATAAAAGATTTTTTAATAAACTGGTTCAACCTTCACGCAAATGATTTAATTTTCTATCAAAAAAGATGAATTCAAGAACATTATATTAGGGTAGCCTCAAACATAATTTTCAAAATTCTGTAACTTTGCTCTAACCAATTTTTCATTTTCTCTGCCCATTAATATTCAAATACCACAATCTTAATCCCTTAACATTTTTAACATAGAATCTTTTATAAATGGAATAAAACAATTTCAAATTCAAATAAAAAAGTTCCAAATTTATTATCCTTGACAGTTAAAGTGTCTCTTATAGAAATTCCCTGACTTTTGCAAGATTTTTTTTTAAAATCCGTGGGATAACTCAGTCAAACCTATTTATTTATATTTATAAAAATTCCAGGACCATGTGCGAAATTCAAGGACTTTCCAGGTTTTTCCAGGTAAAAAAGAATTCAAGGACTTTTCCAGGTTTTCAAGGATTTCCAGGACGCTAGACACCCTGTTTTTTTCTTCCTCGTAGAGGAAGCTTTGTAATGGTAACATTTTCCAAAAATTTTTAATTCAATTCAATTAAACCTTTCTCAGTTTAAAAGTGCCTAATGCAATGTTCTAAGCAATTGTCAGGATGTGTGTGTGTGGATGTCAAATTTTTATGTGAACACGATAACTTGAAAACGGTTGCAGATAAATTGATGAAATTTGGAGGGCTTATTTTCACCACTAATATCTTGAAACTGACCGAAGGATTTCTAAAAATATTTATTGTATTTTTTTAGCACTCAATAATATTTAAAAAAACGGTTTTTCATAGTAAAACTTTTTTCATTAGCATAATTCAAAGTTGATGCAAGAATATAAAATATGCCTTGTTACGAGACGAATCGATTGACCTACAATATTAATACATTTTATCAGAGAATAGGGAAGTTATGGTAATTTATATATTTTTAAAATCAATTTTTATAGTAAAAAGTTGCTCATTCTCAGGCCTCACAGTCCCTATGGAATTAAATATAGGGACCAAAGGGTACTTTTTGTCACGCTCATACCGTACTTTTTTCGCGCTCAAAGGGAAAAGAATTCAAGAAAAATTCATAAAACTTCAAAACGATTCGTTAAATTCCAAAGAAATCAAATTAATTGGAAACAATTTAAAAATATGGAAAAACCCCTATTAAATTTAGTCAATTTGAAATGAGCTCAGAAAAATGTAACAAAACTCAAAAGAATTTGATGAAATGCCTAAGAATTCAAGATGAGGTTAAAAGACTTTAAGATCAATCAAATAAAAACTTTTAAAAATTCAAAAAATCCATTGAATTAAATAGAATTGAGTGAATTTAGAAGAATGCAAGTAAACTTAAAATAATAAATAAAGAGAATTCCAAAGAATGTAAAAGAATTCACTTGGAATTAAAAAAAAATTTAACTCTTGAAATCTTTGAAATTATACTAATTGATAATCAAAGGAGAGACTAATGGCTACAAAACAATTCAAGTTACATTCAAAAGAATTCAAATGATTTGGGAAAAAATCCAAAAATTGAAAAAATTCCATTGATTATAATAAAATTTGAGTGAATATATAGAGGAATTTAAGGAAAATGAGAAGAATTCGATGAAATTCATAAAAAATCAAACTGAATTAAAAAAACAAAACAAGTGAATTTTAAATAATAATTCAAACACATGAAAAAAATTCATTGAATTGAGTAAGTTTGAAACTCGAAATAAGTTTAGAAAAATGAAAGAGAATTTAAAAGAATTTGATGAAATGCCTAAGAATTTAAGGTGAGTTTAAAGACGTCAAGATGAATTAAACATAAACTTTTTAAAAATCCATTTCATTGAGTGAATTTAGAAGAATTCAGGATAAATTGATAAGAATTCAGGGATACTTCCAAATGAATTGCAAAAAATATTTGAAAATGTCTTCAAGTTTTTGAAACCCTACGAAATCCCTCACTTTTTGTGAATAAATTATTTGATGGAATCCATTAAGATATTAAAATCCTTTAAAATTATTTAAACCCGTGGAAATCCCTTGAAATTTTTTAAATCTATTGAAAATGCCTTGGAATCTTTTGAAATACCCTAAAATATTTCAAAGTCTTTGAAATTCCTTCAAACTATTGAAATAAATAACAAAATTCTGGGAATCGTTTATATTATATATTTCAAATCCTTTGATATCCCTAAAATATTTCAAATCGTTTGAAATCCTATTAAATTATTGAAATCGATTAAAAATTTCTTTGTAATCTTTGAAAGTAACATAAGATATTGAGAAAAAAATTCCTTAAAATCTTTTGACATTTTTTTAATCTCTTGAAAACGCCAAGAAATTAAAAAAACAATACCTTAAAAAATTTCAAATCCTTTTATTATTTTATCAATTGATCCTCAGGACCAATTAAAAAAAAATTTTAATTCATTGAATTAAGTAAACTTGAGTACATTTAGAAGAATTCAAATTAATTAAAAAAATTCAAAAGAATTCAAGATAGATTAATAAGAATTCAGGGTGAATTCCCAAAACTAACTGCAATCTCTTCAAATCAATGAAATCCTGCAAAACACCTCACTTCTCGTGAATAAATTCTTAAAAATCCACTAAAATATCCTTGAAAATTTATTAAAATACCTTGAGAGCTTTAAAAACCCTTACAATCATTGAAATCCTCGGAAACCTTATACAATCTCGTGAAATCTCTTAAAACCTTATAGGTCCTGTAAAATCGTTCCAAATCTTCCAAAATATTAGATTCTTTATCCTAAATAATTTCGCGCATTGAAATCCCTTCAAATTAATAAAACTAGTGAAGAAATTCCTGGGAATCTTTTAAAATTTCCTAAAATATTTAAAATCCTTTGAACTTATTTGAAATCCCTTGAAACTTTTAAAAGCTCTTGAAAATTCATGAGAATTTTTAAAAATACCCTAAAATCTTAAAAATCCCTTTAGATTAATGAAATCTATTAAAAACTTCTCGGAATCTTCAAAAATACCCTGAAATATTTCAAAAAAATTCAAGACAATTCATAAATAGGTACAGACCTGAATTTAATAGTAATGAACCCATGAGTTATTTCATGGAGAATAGTCTATTCTCCATAAGTTATTTATTAAAAGAAAAGTGACTATTATCTTAAAAAAGTAAGTAAAAAGTGATTTTAGAAAAAAATTGACTAATATTGACTGTATGGCAGCCCTGATTATTTTTACAGTTACATCTTACAGAAATTTCCTGATTTTTTCAAAATGCTCTTGGAAACGTTGATCTTATTATAAATTTTTTTAAAGTTCCATTATGGCCTGCAAATAGGGTACCATAGGGACCAATCTTGAAAATAGGGTACTTTAGGAACCTTAACTGAAAATAGGGTACTTTAGGGACCTTAACTGAAAATAGGGTACAATAGGGGATATAGGGACCGGCCATACTGCTTGATTGAAAATAATATTATTTTGTTGAAGATTAATCTTTTGGGTTTGAAAATTCATCTATTTCTGTAGAAATTTGACCTCGTTTTGGTTAAAAATCCAAATGTCTGGTTAAAAATTAATCTGTTTCGGTGGAGAATTAACCTTTTTTTATTGAAAATTCATCTTTTTCGCTCAAGGAAACCACAATTTGATTGCAATTTTTTTCCTTTCTTGACGAAGAAGTTTTTTTGGTTGAAAAGTCTACTATTTTGTTGCAGATATACCTTTATGTTTCAAAAATTCAACTCTTTCTGCAGAAATTTCACTTTTTTGGTTAAAAATTAATCTGTTTCATAATTTTAATTGAAAATTCATAATTTTAATTGAAAATTCTTTGTTTTTTGTTTGTTAAAAATTAGCTTCATAACTGAAAATGTAACTACTTTGTTGAAAAATCAACTGGTTGGTTGAAAATTATTATTATTATTATTTTTGCAAAATCATATTCTCGGGCAGAAAATTGAACAATTCGGTAGAAAATTCAACTATTTGGTCAAAATTAAACTGTTTTATAGATTTTGTTCATATAAAATGAATTCGTTTAAATGAAAATTTAACTACTCCATTTTTAGTTAATAACTGATCTTTTTAACTGAAAAAATTGTAGATGCGAAAAAAATATAAACTAAAAATTAATGAAATAAAATTTGGACTAAAACCACATCCATTGTTCAAACTATTTAGTTAAAAATGTATGCAATTTGTTGAAAATTCGTATTCTTGGTAGAAAATTATTCTTGGATAAAATTAAACTATTTGGTGAAAAATTTCTTTATTTTGTTGAAAATTCGTCTTTTCTGGTAGAAAATTAATCTTCTTGGTTGTAAATTCAATTATTTATTTTAGAAGTTTCTGTTTTTTGTTGGATTTCAAATTTTATTTAAAATATTTTTATTTAGTCTATAAATGATCAAAATTCCTATTTATTTATCGCAGGCTTCACAGTCTTTTCCCCATTCCCCTCTTTTTCTCGTTTTTCAACTTAAATGCAAACTGAATTAATAGAACCCAATAATAAAATCTCCATTTTTGGTTGAAAGATCATTCTTTTCGGTTGAAAAGTCTAATATTAAAAGTTTTTGTTAACAATTTGGTTAATAAGTCATACTTCTTGGTTGAAAAGTGTCATTTTGTTGAAGATTCGTCTTTTTGGTTTGAAAATTCAAATTACATCAAATTACCAAAAAAAGGCGAATTTTCCACCAAAATTATGAATCATCAACAAAAAAATGTATGTTTAAGAAATTAGTTCAACTTTTAACAAAATGGTTGAATTTTTCTGACTAAAAGAGATAAGTTGTTAACGAAAACTGTAATAGCTGATATAATAAGCAACAAATATTTTAATTTAATATAAAAAACAGCAGAATTCATTAAAAAGTTATCTGTCAACCAAATAGTTGCATTTTATACGAAAACAGGGGAATCTTTAACTGGAAAAGACGAATTTGTAACAAAATAAGTACATTTCTAACCAAAAAGATGAATTTTCAAATAAAATTATGAATTTTTGAACAAAAGGGTGATTTTCAATCAAGAAGATTAATTTTCTACCAAAGAAAGACGAATTTTCAACTAAAATGATGAATCTTCAACAAAAAAATAGTTTCCACAAAAA
This sequence comes from Andricus curvator, assembly GCA_932195095.1. Classification (NCBI taxonomy): domain Eukaryota; kingdom Metazoa; phylum Arthropoda; class Insecta; order Hymenoptera; family Cynipidae; genus Andricus; species Andricus curvator. Next base: position 101,515 of record CAKNYM010045037.1, on the reverse strand, counting down.
TTGTTCAACTTTTAACTGAATTTCAACCAAAGAAGATAAATTCTCATCGGAAAATGCAATACATAGTTCGATATTTCAGCAAAAAAGATTTAAACTTAAAATTAAAAACTAGCAATTTTAGCTAAATTGCAATTTTGATCAGGATTCATAATAATTCAATTGATAGCCCTTTTTATACATTTTACATACTAACTAATTATTATTTTATTGTTATTCCCTAATTTTTCCAGTTCTAAAGTGCCAAATTTACTGAAAAAATTTGAATTTTTACATTTTTCACAAGTTTTTAAATAATACGATTAATGAATTAATTCATTTCGTTATTTCGGGCAAAAAATGTAACCAAAAGTAACCTTTTCATAAAATAAGTAACTTTTCAGTAACCGCGAATCAAAAAAGTAACTGAGTTACTAAAAAGTAACCCGTTCCGAGCCCTGTTTAACCCTCATCTAATGCAATTTCAAATTCTAGTTGTCTTTATAATGTAATTCGCAGCTGCGGCCGTTGTAAAGATTGCACGTACTTCAAAGTGATCGCCAACACCATTACAAAGCTCTTTTTAATCTACATTTCAGAATTTTAAATGTCAGAGAAGTGGTAATAATATTTACTTTCATTTGACATTTGAGACCCTTGATAAACTGTAAAACAGATTTGCACAGTAAGAAAAAATTTTTTATCGCAAGCTTAAGGAAAATTTGTACACAATAATAATTAATAAAAATGATACACAAATACCACCAGTCATGTGTTCCGAAGTTCAAGCGCGGAGATACTATGAATAGCTGTTTCAAACATACATCCACTTCAGATAAAATTGCGACTTTTTCTATCAATTATAGATAGAATAGTTCAAGAAATAATCAAATAAAAGCAAAACAAGCTAAAAATTAACTATAAAATGATTGAAATTACACTTCATTGTATACCGTAAGTTCTTAACGTTAATGAACCAACGAAATTTTACAAATTTAACATTTATATATAAACTATCAGGACATATTGGACACAAAACCGAGTCAAAAAGTATTCAAATTCACCTAGCAGAATATGTGTCTACCACAAGGAATTTACCAAATATAAAAGCTTGATAGTTTCTTATTTCTAATGTGTTTTTTGATAAAGAAATTTTTTGGAAAAATAAACCAGGAATTCCTCATTGACGCCTGATAAGTCCTTCCGAGGAGAAATATGCATCTTGATATTATTATCTAAATACCCGAGAATGTTTACCTTAAACCCGATAATTGCAGAAATATTCGCATTTTCGCCAATATTTGACATAACACGGAAATTTTCGCATTTTTCATTTCTACATTAAAAAATTACACAAGCTTACGAGATTTGTAGGTCTTTGCACCTGCATTCTTTTAATGATGCTCTAGGTGTATAGTTCAAAATTATTTAATCTTTCACTCGATTTATAAAATTTACAGAAAAGCCCAATTCATTATTGGAACAATTTTTATAAGATGTTATTTTCATATTTGTGTTTTTTTCCATCAGCTTAGGCAAAAGTCATAATTTTCATTTAATTTTAATTTACAAAAGCGCATTCTATTCCTCGAAAGGTTCTTTGCAATTCTACTCGCCAAGTTTTTATAAACATTACTTAATTTATAAATAATAAGTACATTTAATTTCAGTCATTTTTTGTAAATTAAACAATTTTCTAAATATAACTTAATAAAAATGTGACGAATATACTTGTAAAGAAAATTGAATGAAAACTACGTTTTTTGCCTAAAGCGAAAGAAAAAACACACGAAACTACCAATTTTCAACAAAAAACATTTATTTTCTACTGAAGAAGATAAATTGATTTACAACAACAAAAAACGGATTTTCAACAAAATAGATAAATTTTTAATAAAAAGATTAACTTTCAACTAATGAGATTACTCATAAATTTGTAATCAAATAGTTGAATTTTCAACCTTAAATATATTTATAGTTAAAATTTATACCAAAGAAATCAATTTTAAACCAAAAAGATGAAGTTTTAACGAATGAGATTACTATTCTACCAAAGATACCATTTTCAACACACTATATGAATTTTCAACTAATACAGATACATTTTTTCACAAAAAATTAAATAACTCAATTTTTAGTTAAAAAAGTTAATTTCTAATAAAACGAAACGAATTTTCAACAAAACAGTCAAATTTTCAAGAAAATAAATTAACTTTCAACCACCAAGATTGACTTTTTAACAAAATTGTGCAATGGAAAACTAACGGTATTTTTAAACAAAATTTCCAGTTTTCTAACCTAATATTTTAAATTTAAAAGTATTAAAATGAATTTCAATGTTTATTTAAAAAGTTATTTTTAGCTTATAAATTGTCAAAATTCCTATTTATAATGCGAACTAAATTAATAGAACCCAAGAAAAAATCTACCCTTTTTTTGATCGAAAGATCACTCCTTTCGTTTGAAAAGTCTACTATTAAATTTTTTGCTAAGAATTCATCTTTTTTTTGTTAAAAACTTTATTATTTGGTTTAAAGTTGAATTATTTTGTTCAAAATTTAGTCAAAAAGTCATACTGCTTGGTTAAAAATTCAACAGTTTGGTTGAAAATTCATCTTTTCAGCTTGGAAAATCAACAATTTGATTTCAATTTTTTCTCTTTCTTGACTAACAAATTTTTTTAGTTGAAAATTCTACTATTTTGTGGAAGATACATCTTTTTGTTTCAAAAATTCAACAATTTGGCAGAAAATACATTTTTTGGCGAAAAAATGCAAAAAATTCAAATCCTTGGCTGAAGATTCATAATTTTAGTTGAAAAGTATTATTTTGGTTAAAGTCTTGTGGAATGTTTTTTTTATTGAAAACTAATTCTAATAACTTTTCAGTTAAAAAAATTAATTTAAAAGAAATTTTTTACCACAAAATAATTTAATTTTCAATCAGAGACGAATCTTAAAAAATATATTTTTAGGAAAAGTGTAACAAAATAAATGAATTTTCAACTAAAAAGATAAAATTTAACTAAAAAAAGAATACATTTTCAGTTAAAAAAAAATTAATTTTCAATTAAAAAAAATTATTTTCAACAAAATAATTTATTTTCCACAAAAGACGATAAATATTTACTTAATAAATTAATTTACAACAAAAAACGGATTTTCAATAAAATAGTTCAATTTTCAATCCAAATGATGAAGTTTCAACTTTGAACTAATGACAGGGCTCGGAACTGCTCAGGCTTAAAAACATAGTAAAATAGTAACCATACTTTTCTCAAAACAGTAACCCAAAAGTAACTATAATGTGGCAAAAAAGTAACCAAACAGAAATATTTTTTACCAAAAAAAGACAAAGTTTCCACCAAAATTATGAATTTTCAACAACAACAAAAATGTATGTTTAAGAAAGTAGTTCAACTTTTAACAATTCGGTTGAATTTGTCTGACTAAAAAAGATGAATTGTTAATGAAAAATGTAATAACCAAAAATATTTTAAGTTAATATAAAAAAACAGTAGAATTCATTCAAAAAAGACGATTTTTCAACAAAATAGGTTATTTTTCAACCAAAATGTTTAGTTTTTAAGCCAAAAAAAAGCATTTTTACAGAACAGTTGAATTTTCAACCAATAAATAGGGATTTTTGACAAAAAAGCGATCTGTCAACCAAATAGTTGAATTTTCTACGAACACGGGGGAATCTTCAACCGAAAAAGACGAATTTTCAACAAAATAAGTACATCTCTAACCAAAAAGATTAATTTTCAAGTAAAATTATGTATTTTTAGACAAAAGGGAGATTTTCAATGAAGAAGATTAATGTTCTACAGCAAAAGACGAATTTTCAACTTAAATGAAGTTTCAACAAAAAAATAAAGTTTTGACAAAAATTGTTCAACTTTTAACCGAATTTCAACCAAAGAAGATAAATTTTCATCGAAAAATATAATACATAGTTCCATATTTGAACAAAAAAGATTAAAATTTTAAATTAAATTTTTTAGCTAAATTGCAATTTTGATCAGGATTTCCTGACTCTAAAGTGCCAAATTGACTGAAAAAATTTGAGTTCTTACATTTTTTACAAGTTTTTAAATAATATGATTAATGAAATAATTCATTTCGGGCAAAAAATGTAACCCGTTCCGAGCCCTGACTAAAGAAGATCATTTTGAAACAAAAAATGAAATAGTTTTCAGTTTAAAAAATTAATTTTCAATAAAACAAAACGAATTTTCAATCAAATAATTAATTTTTCAACTAAAAAAAATGGAATTTTCTTGTGAGTTTTATCAATCAAGTTAAGGCTTAAGTAATTTTTGATTTCAAGACACACTCCAGAATTAAAATTTAGAAGAGTACAATTTCGATCCAAGACATTCACAAAAGGTACCTTTCTAACCCAAATCGAACCGAAACAAGTTGGGAGAAGAATTCTTGTAATAAGCGTGAAAGCCGAGAGTAATTTCCGCAGGAATTGACTTTGAACTGCTTGCAATTTTAACCAGATAACTTTTCAGTTACAAAAATTAATTTAAAAGAACTTTTTTACAACAAAATAATTTAATTTTCAACCAAAGACGAATCTTCAAAAATATATTTTTAGGAAAAGTGTAACAGATGAGATTTCAACCTCAAAATATGAATTTTTAACAAAAAAGTTCATTTCCAACCAAATTGTTGAAAAAAAACACAAATTTTTGTACAAAAATTTAAATTTTAAGCCAAAAATATGAATTTCCTAGCAAAATAATTGAATTTTCAAACAAAAAAATATCGACTGTTTAACAAAATAAATTAATTTTCAACTAAAAAGATAAATTTTAAGTAAAAAAAAGAATACCATTTTCAGTTAAGAAAAATTAATTTTCATTTAAAAAATAGAATTTTTAACAAAATAGTTCAACTTTAAATAGTTGAATTAAAAAGAAATTCAACAAAACACATGAATTTTCCACTGAAGACAAATTTTTAGCCAATAAATAAATTTACAACAAAAAAACGGATTTTCAACAAAATAGTTAAGTTTTCAACAAAATAACTGTATTTTAAATCAAAACGATGGAATTTCAACTAATGAGATTACTTTCCTACAAAAAATACGAGTTTTCAACATAATACACGAATAATCAACCTTAATACATGAATATTCAACGTAACAGCTGAATTTTCAAAAAAAATATCATTTTGAAACAAAAACCGGAATGGTTAAATTTTCAGTTAGTAAATTAAGTTTCAATAAACCATTTACATTAATAAAAAGATTAATTTCTTAACAAAGAGCCGATTTTTCAACAAAATAAATGAGATTTCAACTAAAGAAAAATATATTTTTAAGTAAAAATAGAATATTTACATTGAAAAAAAAAAGAATTTTCAACAAAATAATTTATTTTCCACTAAAGAAGATAAGTATTCACTTAATAAATTAATTTACAACTACAAAAAACGGATTTTTGAATTTTCAATTAAAATTATGAAGTTTCAACTTCAACATTGTGTAACAGTTGATTTCTAAAGAAAAAAAAAAAAAAAATTTTGTACAAAAGTTTAATTTTTAACCAAAAAATATGAATTTCCTAGCAAAATAATTGAATTTTCAAACAAAAAAATATCGACTATTTAACAAAGTAAATTAATTTTCAACTAAAAAGATAAATTTTAAGTAAAAAAAAAGAATACCATTTTCAGTTTAAAAAAATTAATTTTCAATTAAAAAATAGAATTTTTAACAAAATAGTTCAACTTTAAACTAAATAGTTGAATTAAAAAGAAATTCAACAAAATACATGAATTTTCCACTGAAGACAAATTTTTAGCCAATAAATAAATTTACAACAAAAAAACGGATTTTCAACAAAATATTTAAATTTTAAACAAAATAAGTGGAAAAACGATGGAATTTCAACTAATGAGATTACTTTCCTATAAAAAATACTAGTTTTCAACATAATACATGAATTTTCAACAAAACAAGACCATGTTTAAACAAAAACCGGAATGGTTAAATTTGCAGTTAGAAAATTAAGTTTCAATAAAATAAAACAAATTTTTAATAAAACAGTTACATTAAAAAAAAGATTAAATTCTTACCAAAAAGCCGATTTTTCAACAAAATAAATGAGATTTCAACTAAAGAAAAATACATTTTCAAGTAAAAATATAATATTTACATTTAAAACAAGAATTTTTAACAAAATAATTTATTTTGCACTAAAGAAGATAAATATTCACTTAATAAATTAATTTACAACAACAAAAAACGGATTTTCAATTAAATGGTTCAATTTTCAATTAAAATGATTAAGTTTCAACTTTGAACTAAAGATCATTTTTAAAAAAATGAAAGTTTTCTGTTTAAAAACTTAATGTTCAATAAACCAAAATAATGAAATTTGCAACTGAAAAAATGGACTGTTCGTGTGAGTTTTATGAATAAAATTAAGGATTAAGTAATTTTAGATTTCAAGGCAAACTCCAGAATTAAAATTTAGAATAGTACAAGCTGCGAAAAATTATTTCATAAGTACAGAAAATACAAGTTTTGGGCTAGGAAAGAGGAAAAAATATTTCAGGGTAGGCAATTCTGGAGCAACTATAACATTTTAAATTCGGTATTTTGATCCAAGAGAATCAGAAAGGGTCCCTTTCTAACCCAAATCGAACCGAAACAAGTTGGGAACAGAACTTGACTGGAATTCGTGTAATAAGCGTGAAAGCCGAGAGTAATTTCCCCAGTAATTGACTTTGAATTGTTTGCTGCAGTGTCTAATAGGGACAAGGTCAATCTAAATATAGTAAATTACGCGTCAGATTTATGAAAAAGCAAACTGCATTTTTACTGCATGACGAACAAAGCACTTTGTCTCTTAACTCGATGACGCTTTGGAGCGTCATTAAGAAAAGTCTACTTGCAAGTTTCATGACGCACTTTCGAAAATCAACGTCGAAGGTGACTTGCCCTCTTTTCCGAAAAGAAAGGAAAAACGTGCAAGGAGAGTTCTGGATTGAATGTACAGTTACTTATATCTGATAAAACAGTACTTTTTCCATCCACTTCTATATTTAGATTCTCGAGAATTGAAAATGATGAAGTCAAGTGTGGCCGAGGGAGAAAGAGAGCGACAAGACAAGCTGAACGCGTGAGAGAAGGGAAAAAGAGGGAGGGGTAGGAATGTGATTCAGTGATCAGATTGTGCCCGAATGGAACTGGTAGCTCACCTTTTTACATGCCCGTACAATTTTCTTCAAGTCATATTCAGAAGAGAGCCCTTGCACCGTTGTTAAGGTCTTGCGACCATTCCGTTGTTGAATCCTTATATGCACGAGACCGTCTTGGACATCATCATCTGAACCCTTGATTGCATCTGCAAAGGGGTCTGGAAAAACAAAACAATTTCTCCTTAATTCCGAATAAAAGACCAAAAGCGTCATGCGTTTCACCTCAATTATTATTTTACCCGAGCAAGTCGAGTTTTAGCGGTAATGGGAAGAATATAGCGAGTTTCTGATTGCATTTAGTGATGCAAGTGAAGACGCTGTCGCCATTTTGTCAAAACTATCCAGTGAAACGCAGACGGGATTTCGTGGAGATGGAAATTTAATAATTACCGAATGTGTTGAGATTCTGGATGGACATACGACAAACAAAATATATCCCTCGGAGATATACAACTGCAAATTGCAAAGGAGATTGAGAAAAGTAACTAGAGACGCAGGATAACACAAGCACTAAACTCAAAAGTCAAAAGATCTCGTGTTCGTGTGGAGACGGAGGCCGAACTCAGGCCGATGGGTGGGGTTAACTCGTGTTAACTTGTCTTGTCCCGTGCGTTCCGAAACTCGCGCAGTCTTGCCTCCACTCTTGCCTCGTTCGATTTTAGAACACAATTCAAACTTTAGGATTAAAATCTTGGAATGCAATGGGACGACTGAAAAATCACGAAAAATTAAATTCTCGAGACTGTGACATTCTCGAATTGAAAAATGCCCCAATAATAAAATTCCCGAATTTATGAAATTGCCGAAACATAAAAATCCCGATTTGGAAAATTTCCTAATAATAAAATTCCCGACAGTTTATAAAATTACCGAATTTGAAAATTCCAGACAGAAAATTATCGAATTATAGGGATGACTGAAAATTTTCGAAAACTGAAATTTCCGATACTGTAAAATTCCCGAATTGGAACATAGCCTAATAATAAAATTCCAGAATAATACAATTTCTGAATTGATAAATACCCGAATAATAAAATTCCCGAATAATAAAATTCCCGAATTGTAAAATTTCCGAATTATAAAATTCCCGAATTGGAGAAGTTCCAAATGATAAAATTCCTGAATTAGGAAAATACCCGAATAATAAAATTTCCGAATTGGAAAATTCCCGAATAATAAAATTTCCGACACTGTAAAATTCCGGAATTGGAAAATACCTGCAAATAATAAAATTTCCATACTGGAAATCACCCAAATAATAAAATTTCTGACTAACAAAATTCCCAAATTGGAAAGTTCCCGAATTATAAAATTCCCAAATTGGAAAGTTCCCGAATTATAAAATTCCCGAATTGGAAAAGTTCCAAATGATAAAATTCCTTAATTGAAAAATACCCGAATAATAAAATTCCAGAATAATAAAATTTGCGAATTGGAAAATACCCGAATTATAAAATTCCCGAATGATAAAATTCATGAATTGGAAAAGTTCCGAATGATAAAATTCCCGACACTGTAAAATTCCTGAATTGGAAAATATCCGAATAATAAAATTCCAGAATAATAAAATTTCCGAATTGGAAAATACACGAATAATAAAATTCCCGGAAAATAAAATTCCCGAATTGCAAAAGTTTCGAATAATAAAATTCCCGACATTGTAAAATTTCCAAATTGGGAAATACCCGAATAATAAAATTCCAGAAAAATAAAATTTCCGAATTGGAAAATACACGAATAATAAAATTCCACAATAATAAAATTCCCGAAAAATAAAATTCCCGAATTGCAAAAGTTTCGAATAATAAAATTCCCGACACTGTAAAATTTCCAAATTGGGAAATACCCGAATAATAAAATTCCAGAATAATAAAATTTCTGAATTGGAAAATACACGAATAGTAAACTTCCCGAATTTCAAAAGTTTCGAATAATAAAATTCCCGACACTGTAAAATTTCCAAATTAGGAAATACCCGAATAATAAAATTCCCGAATAATAAAATTTCCGAGTTGGAAAATACACGAATAATAAAATTCCCGAAAAATAAAATTCCCGAATTGCAAAGTTTCGAATAATAAAATTCCCGACACTGTAAAATTTGCCAATTGGGAAATACCCGAATAATAAAATTCCAGAAAAATAAAATTTCCTAATTGGAAAATACGCGAATACTAAAATTCCCGAATAATAAAATTACAGAATAACCAAAATTCCCGGACAGTTTATTATATAACCGAATTGGAAATTTCCCGAATAATAAACTTCCCGACTACTTATAATATTACCGAATTGGAAAATTCACGAATTTAAACAATTAATTTTTTTTTAATAAATATGAATCATTTATTAAAAATACAATAATAAAATATTTGTATGAAAAAAATATTTTTAATTTTTAAAGTTTCTGAATTTATTGTTTGAATTTAAAATAACAGTAATTGAAAAAATTTTCATCCAGAAATATATTTTTTCCAATTCTTCTTATTTTAAATACATAGAATAATTTTAGAAACTTTAAACATAAAAAAAAATTTTATGCAAATATTTGATTATTATATTATTAATAAATAAATAATATTTATTTAAAGAAATGTCAATTGTTTAAATTGGAGAATTTTATAATTCCGGAATTTTCTAGTTCGGATATCTTAGAATTCGGCAATTTTCAAATTCTTCAATATTATAAACTGTCGGAAATTTTATTATTCGAAAGTTTTCCAATTCGGGAATCTTATTATTCGGGAATTTTCCAAATCGGGAATTTTAATATTGAGAAATTTTACAGTTTTGGGAATTTTATTTTTCGAGATTTTTCAGTCTTAGAGAATTGTAAAGTATCCGAACTAGAAAATTCCCAAATGTTAAAAATCTAGAATTTTAACAATCAAACTTTTTCTTTAATGAATATTATTTATTTATTAAAAATAATATAAACAAATATTTTCACCAAAGACATTTTTTTAATATTTAGAGGTATTTAAAATTATTTTTCAAATTAAAACTAACTAAACTTCGAGATAAATCAGTGCTGAATTGAAACTTGCAAAGTTTGTTTGGAAAATGTTATTAGGTTCGAAGAAAATTTGGGACGAAATTTTTTTTTTTCGAGGAGCACGTGTTTTTAAATTTATTTTGTTATAAAATTTTTATACACAGTTATTGTTATTTCAAATTCATTCAATAATTTTTAAAAACTTTAAACATTGGAAAATATTTGATTATTGTATTTTTAATAAATAAATAATATTTATCAAACAACAATTTTTTTAATTGTTTAAAATCAGGAATTTTCCAGTTCGGATATTTTGTATTTCGGCAATTTTCTGTCGAAAATTTTATTATTCGGAAATATATAAATTCGGTAATATAATAAAACTATCCGGAATTTCATTATTCCGGAATTTTCAAATTCGGGATTTTTATATATTAGCAATTTTATAATTCCGGCAATTTTATTAATCGGGAATTTCATCGTGCCAGGAATTTTATTTTTCGGAATTTTTCAGACTGAATAACCAAATTCTTGAATTATAAAATTCACGAACAATTTATAATACTACCGAATTATAGAAAATTCCCGAACAATAAAATTAGGAAAGTTTAAAAGATTACCGAATTAAAAAATTTCCGACAGAAAATTGCCCAATTTTAAAATATCCGAACTAAAATATTCCCGAATTATAAAACTCCCGAATTTAAAGAATTACATTTTTTTATAGATATCATTTATTTGATTATTGTGTTTTCAATCAAAAAATAATATTTATAAAGAAATTTTTATTTGTTTAAATTCGAGAATTTTCTAGTTCGAAACTTTATTATTCGGGAATATTATAACCTGTCGGGAATTTTATTTTTCGGGACTTTTGTCAAGGCAAGTTTACTGCAATTCTTCTTTTTTTCCACTGTTTCCAAAAATTCGAAAAAATTTCTGATCGTTCAAGGTTTTAAATTCATTACACGTGCACGAATTAATCCAAAATATGAAAAACTGAATTTCAAGTTAGAACATTCAAAGTTGGGAAAGTTTAAATTTTAGGCGTTTAAAATTGAAAATTAAACAATTCATCTTTTTAAATTGAATTAAAAAAAATAAATGTTGAAAATTCAACTCTTTAGTTGAAAATTTAATTACTTTGTTGGAAATTCGTCTTTTTTTATTAGATTGAACTGTTTTTAAAGTAAAATAAAAAAAAATTGGTTGAAATATAAACTATTACATTTGTTGTTGAAAATTCATCTTTTCAGGTTAAAATTCAATTCTTTGGTTGAAAATGTAACTATTTTGTTGAAAATTAGTTTTTTTTTGTTGAACATTAATTTATTTAACTGAAAACTCAACTATTCCATTTTTGGTTGAAAATATATCTTTTTTAATTCAAAATTCAACTATTTGGTTGAAAATTCATCATTTCAGTAGAATATCAATTTTCTTGATTCAAAAAGCATCTGTTTTTTTGAAAATTAATCTGTCTTAGTTGAGGATTTGGGTATTTTGGTAAAAATTAATCTTTTTTGGTTAAATTCAACCGTTTTATATTTAAATTAAAAATCTTTTTTGGCAACAACGTAAACTATTATATTTTTTGTTTAAAAATCGTTTTTTTTGGTTGAAGATTAATTTATTTAACTGAAAAGTGAATTATTGCATTTTTGGTTTAAAATATATCTTTTTTAGTTCAAAATTCAACTATTTGGTTGAAAACTAATGTAATTTGTTAAAAATTTGTCATTTTTGTTAGAAAATTGAACTATTTCATGGAAAATTTATGAACTTTATTGAAAATTCGTCTTTTTAATAGAAAATCAATTTTCTTGGTCATCAATACAACTTTTTGGTTGAAATTTAATACTCTGCTTTAGTTGCGGAATAAAGTGTTTGAATAAAAAAAAAATTTTGGGTAAAGTTTAATTTTTTCACTATTTTGTCCAAAATTCATTTTTTTTGTTAGAAATTAATTTTTTAAATGAAAATTTAACTATTCCATATTTATTTGAATATTTATCTTTTTTAGTTGAAAAACTACTATTTTAAAATTAATGTATTTTTTTTTAATTCGTCCTTTTTGGAAAAAAAACTTTAACTATTTGGTAGAAAATTGATAAATTTTGTTAAAACATCCTTTTTAATAGAAAATCAATTTTCTTGATTGAAAATGCAACTTGTTGGTTAAAAATTATTTTGTTTTAGTTGAGGAATTAAGTATTCTGTTAAAAATTCATTTTTCTTGTTAAATTTGACTGTTTTTTCCTTAAAATTAGATTTTTTTTTGTTAGAATATAAACTATTACATTTTTTGTTGCAAATTAATTTCTTCCGTTGAAAGTTTAACTATTTTGTTTGAAATTAATTTTTTGTAAATTGAAAATTAATTTATTTAACTGAAAATTTAACTATTCGATTTGTGGTTAAAAATTTCACTCTTTGTTTTAAAATCAATTTATTCAACTGAAAATTTAACTATTTCATTTTTGGTTGAAAATTTATCTTTTTTAGTTCTAAATTCAACTGGTTGGTTGAAAATTAGTGTCTTTTGTTAAAAAATCGTTGTTTTTGGTAGAAAATTTAACTATTTTGTGGTTTATGGTCTGAAAAAATAACTATCCATAAAGTAACTAAAGAAATTGTTTACAAAAATGTTTATTACTTAAACGATTAGGTTATGGGTTCTGAGATAAGAAAATAATAACTTTTCAAGATTTACAGGCAAAAAATAGTTTAAATAAAAGAAAATTGTTTTAATAATTGCCAAATATTCTTAAAAAATATAACTCTCAATATTCGTTAATTCTTTCATTAATTCCAGAAAATAATACCTTTCCACGATTTACAAAGGAAGAAATTGTTTTATCAAGTGATAATTGTTTAAATAATTACCAAATATGTTAGGGAAAAAATATTACTCTTACCGTTCACAAACTGTATCATTTATCTTGAAAAATAATAACTTCTTACGATTTAAAGGGAAACATTTTTTTAAACTGCTAATAATTGTTTAAACAATTGGAAATTAATTGAAAAATATTTGGAAATTTGTCACTTATCAAATAAAAATAATTTATGTTGCATAAATTCAAAAAATACCGTCTTTAGCATGAATTTGACATAACACTGCTATTTCGAATTTTTTTAGGCATTTTCCGGGCACAATACATGGGGGTTCGGGATGGGGCGGGAAGTGTCAAAATTAAAAGTTATTAAGTTGAAATTATTCCTTGAACATTCTTTAAGAAGTGACTAAACTTTAATTTACAAAAAGATAATAACAACTACTCCTTTTTCCATTTTTTCAAAAATGCTTTTCTTATTTGAAATTCCATATTAATTAATTAATTTCATTTTTCTGGAGAACAAAGAAATTGGGGATGATCCATCACCAAAAATCAAAAGTCGATTTTTTGGACCACCCTTGTCAACACAAGTTTCCGCCCAGCAAAAACGTTCTATAACAGTTCTATATCAAAAAAGGAACAGTGTTCTATAACAATTGTTACAATCTGGTGCGAGAACAATTCTAGAACAATATGGTAACAGTGTTCTAGATCTTTGTGACCTTATTGTAACAGAACTGTTCTAGTTCTATGTGACGGAACTGTTCTATAACAGTTGTTATGGAACTGTTCTAGAACAAACTAATCACAGACGTTCTATAACATTTGTTCCCAGCTTGTTCTAGAACTGTGCCATAACGGTGTTACGTCGACGTTCTAGAACGCTGTTACGAATGTGTTCTAGAACAAATCAGGGACAAAAATGAGTAACTGTTACCAAACAGTTGTTACATAATTGTTCTAGAACAAACTTATCACAGACGTTCTATAACGCTTGTTCCAAGCTTGTTCTAGAACTGTGCTAGAACGGTGTAATGTAGACGTTCTAGAACGATGTCACGAATGTGATCTAGAACAAATCAGGAACAATAATTATTAACTGTTCTGTAACAGTTGTTATGGAACTGTTCTACAATAAACAGATCACAGACGTTCTATAACATTTGTTCCAAGCTTGTTCCAGAACTGTGCTGTAACGGTGTTATGCCGACGTTCTAGAACGCTGTTACGAATGTGTTCTAGAACAAATCAGGGACACAAATTAGTAATTGTTACCGAACAGTTGTTACAAAATTGTTCTAGAATAAACTGAGCACACACGTTCTATAACATTTGTCCCAATCTTGTTCTAGAACTGTGCCGTAATAGTGATATTTGTCGATATTCTAGAACGCTGTTACGAATTTGTTCTAGAATATATCAGGAACAAAAATTAGTAACTGTTACAGAACAATTGTTACATAATTGTTCTAGAACTAACCAATCACATATGTTCTACAACGTTTGTTCCCACTTCGATCTAGAACCTTGCCATAACCGTGTTATATGTCGATGTTCTAGAGAACATTACTTTGCAACTGATTTCTTTAAGAAAATATTAAATTAACTATTTTTATAGCTTATAACGGGAACAAAGAATTGTAATACCGTAATGTATTTTATGAACACAATTATATATGTTATTATTAGGATAATTTTGTGGCTCACGAGCTACTGGAACTGTATGGGCGATATAAATTATGACATAATGCGAGCTAATATGTAAATTAATCATCTATAATTTTTGTGTAACTGCGGTCACTTCAAAAATAAATGTCATCATTGATAATTTTATGTCTAAGAAATTGCAGGCCCTATTTTATAACTTATTACACGTTACATTAAAGTGTTATGTAACATTTATGTAACCGGTACTGTAAAAGTAACGTGACTTTGTGCATTCCTGTTACATTACAAGAATTTGATTATCTATATAATGGTAGTGTAGCAAGCATGAACAAAAATCACGTTACTTTTACGTTACCCGGTTACATAAATGTTACATACCACTGTTCTATATTTCTTGCGTAACAGTATGAAAACTGTTACAGAATTGTTCCAACATTGTTACAGATCGTGTGTAACAAAGTTCTAGAATTGTTCTAAAGTTTTTATAGAATGTACGAAAGAGAGTTCTTAATTTGTTCTAGAATTGGTACAGAACATGTGCAACCGAATTATAAATTTGTTCCAGAATTGTATCCGAACATGTGTCACAGCGTTCTAGATCTGTGACAGAATTGATACCAGATGTGTGTAACCTAGTTTTAGAATTGTTCTAGATCTGTGACAGAATTGCTACAAAGCATCGCGACTGAGTTCTAGATCTGTTCCAGAATTGTTACAAAGCATTGTAACTGAGTTCTAGATCTGTTATAGAATTGTTACAAAGCACAGTAACTGAGTTCTAGATCTGTTACAGAATTTTTACAAAGCATTGTAACTGCGTTCTAGATCTGTGACAGAGTTGTTAAAAAGCATTGTAACTGAGTTCTAGATTTGTTCTAGAATTGTTACAGACCGCTTGTCACTTTTTTCTAGAACTGTTACAGAATTGTTACAGAGTATGGGGGATGACATAGTTACTCGCTGGTTACTAACTTGTTAGTAATCTGTTCTAGAACGTGTTCTTTTGTGTTCTAGAACAGTTACAGATCTGTTATATATCCATGTTTGCTGGTATTCCTCTTTTTTATCTGTATTTCCAACAAATTTTCCCGGCTATTCAAGTTTTTAAATTCATTACAAATCAACTTGAAATTTTAAGTATAAAAAACTGAACTTTAAATTAGAACTTATAAAGTGGAGAGTTTGTAAATTTTAAAAGTTAAAAATTTTTAAAAATTTTAATGGTACATTTTTTTAATTCAAATTTGAAATTTGGTACAATTTCAAATTGAATGCCTTCAACGTTAAATAGAATTATTTTATCTTCAAAATTATATAATATTGCCAAGATATTGCCTTCAAAATTTGAATCAATGTCAATTTTAAGCTCATAAGTAGACCCTTCCAGAAATAATTAATTGAAAACAATTCAGAACGATAGAACGAAATTTGAATTGTTTCTAATCGTGTTTCTTAATCGTGTGTGCACGATTAAGAACGATTGAGTGTTGCAAAGTTTCAATCGTTCCCAATCGTTCCCAATCGGGCCAATCGGTAGTAGGATTTCGAGGTTATGAAGTGGCAATTTGATGGCAGCACTTTCGTCTCGCGGGAATTATTTGAAAACGTTTATTTACTTTTTTTCGAGGCAACACATTTTAAGCAATATGCTCATGAAAAAAATTAAATAAATGTTTTGTAATAATTTCCGCAAGCTGAGAGTGCTGTTATCAACAAATTTGCCAATGTGGTGAAGTTTTTTCATTAAATGATTCATTTCATTGTCTATAATTTTGTATAAAAAACGTGTAATTTATTAAATAAATTACTTAAAGTATTTTAGGTACAGGATAATTAAAATTAACTATCACTCTCACTTGGAAGATTCATCATTTTAATTTAAAATTCATCTTTTTTTTGGTGAAACTTCAACTATTTTGTTGAAAATCGATATTTTTCATTTAAAAATTAAACTGTTTCTTTGAAAATTTATATACTTTGTGGAAAATTTGACTTTTTTTTGTAAACAAATAATCTTTATGACTGAAAATTCATCTTTTTGTCATAAAATTCAACTATTCTTTTTCTTTGAATGTTTTTTGATTGAATATTCCACAATTTTAGTTAAAAATTCTTCTCTTTTTTTGAACTTTCTTTTATTGCCTATAAATTTATTTATTCAATTTTTGGTAGAAAAATTTGCTTTTTTAGTTCGGAATTCGTCTTTTGGTAGAAATTCATCTTCTTGGTCCAAAATGCAATTATTCTAGTTAAAGATTCATTTCAGTAAAAAATTCATCTGTCTGCTTTAAAATTCCACTATTTCAGTTAAATATTTGCAATTTTTTTTGAAAATTCATCACTTCGTTTGTTTGGTTAAACATTAATTTTTTTTAAATTGAAATTTAATTATTTAAGTTTTGGTTGACAATTTATATTTTTTAGTAAAAATTAATTTTTTTGCTTGAAAATTCAACTGTTTCAGTTGAAAACTCTTATGTTTGGTTTAAAATTAATTTTTTTTTAAACTAAAAATGTTACTATTTCATTTTCGGTTAAAAATTATTTTTTTGTTGGTTCAAAATTCAACTATTTGGTTGAAAATTTGTCTTCTTTAATCAACAATTCAACTATTTTGTTAAAAAATCATGTATTTTGTTGAAAAATTGTATTTTTTGTACAAAACAATTCTTTTTATTTTAAAATTAATCTTCTGGTTTAAAAATTCATCTTTTTGGTTGAAAATTCAAGTGTTTCAGTTAAATATTCATAATTTTAGTTGAAACTTTTTTTTTAAATTTAACTATTCAGTTGAAGATTCATAATTTTATTTGAAAATTCATCTCTTTGGTTCTAAATTCAACTTTTTTCTTGAAAATCCGTTTTTTTTTTTGTTGAAAATTAATTCATTCAACTAAAAGTTTAACTATTTCATTTTTTTGGGTAAAAATTGATATTTTTAGTGGAAAATTTAAGTATTTTTCAAAAATTCATTTATTTTGCAATGTTCTGCTTAAGGGTGTTCAGAATGAACGTCATCGATAATAATGGGAAATTTGCCAATTTTGAATATTCGAGTACAAAAATCTTGAAATATTAAAGGCGCTTTCACACGATTGCAGATAAGCAGATTGCATGCAGAAAGTCCACAATAGTCAAAGAGACGGAGAACAGCCTGGCTCTAACTCAGCGCTCTAACGCAAACATCAAATTTATACAACTGAAAATTTCGAATTTTCCCACCGATTGCGGAGACCCAATCACTCGCCTTTACTACTACACTAGTCAAGTTCCAAATTCCATGGTAAAGTCTTCGTATCTTTAATAGACAATAATTAACATCAGTGTTACAAATAAACACCTTTTTCGTCCTAATTTATTAAAATTTTTGCTATAGTCTAAACAAAATTTAACATATTCAATTGGATAAATTTGTAAATGTCAGTTGAGTAGCTCATTTGACCATATCGTCAGTCTCTTTCGGCCGGTGGAGAATGTCAGAACTATGTAGCTCGCGGTTCGATTTTATCCGTTTAAACCGCATAAAGATTCAGATTTTCGAAAAAAAATCGTTATATTGTCTTAGTTTTTGTGCTTTGTGTATCATTTTCATATAAAATTAATCGAAATTTCATGAAATTGTGCCAGAAAAGCATCGTAATGATGAGTCCGCGTTTTCGCCAATTTTTCCGTTGTTGTCACGAGCATTTGTTTCTACCGTTTTCTACAGTTCTTTTCAGTTACGATTTTACGAGTTCATTTTTTTATAAATTTTCAGAGAATAATTTTCCCTTTGCTTTTTGGATGTCCTGCGTGGACTCCGAAACAATTTGTTTCGTTCACGGTTTTTTTAACGTAACCTCAATTTTCACGCAAAAGCTCTTTATACAACAATTGTTTGTAAATTTCATTAAAGATTCGAAATAATAACGGGAGTGTCAATAATGATTTTCTAAAATGTTCTTTTTGAACTTTAAGTAAATATTGTGAATGATAAACTAGCTATTTTGTTAAATATTTTTCCGGAAGTGCATGTGAAATTTGAGCAAAAAAAACGAGTTACAAATTCCCTCTTCAAGATGGATCTTTCGATGTACAGTGAGTTCTTATTTGTTTTTCGTATTTTTATATAAATTTTTAAACACTAGAATCATAAATCGCGCTTCACGCCCACGTGTTTTTTTATTTTAGAGCAAGACTCATTTTTAATTAAACATACAAATTTCGAATAACTATTTATTTGTTAAAAGTTTTTGAACACTCAAATTCGAGCTTTTAGACAAATTTTATTTTTCGGGATTTTTCAGCCGTTTCGTTTTTACAAATCTTTTTCAATTTTTTTAACTTTTCTGAACAAATTACATTTTCAAAATAAAATATCATTAACAATTTTTCCGGGAATCTTAAGAAAATTTCGTTCTTATTTTCCAGCTTTCAAAAAACCTTAAAAATCTTCAACATTTTATTTTGAAATCATTAAAAATCTACATTTTGTTTATAATTTTTAGAAATCTTTTTAAACTTGAAATTATTTTTGAACTTCTAAATATATTTTAAAATCATTCGTATTTAAACTTTTTTTTTAATGCTGCGAAATTAAAGAAACCTAATTTTCAATTTAAAATAAAAATTTCGAAAAACTATTTATTTGTTAAAAGTTTTTGAACACTCAAATTCGAGCTTTTAGACAAATTTTATTTTTCGGGATTTTCAGCCGTTTCGTTTTTACAAATCTTTTTCAATTTTTTTAACTATTCTTTACAAATTACATTTTCAAAATAAATAACAATTTTTCCAGGAATCTTAAGAAAATTACTTTCTTATCTTCAAACCTTTCAAAATCCTTAAAACTCTTCAACATTTTATTTTGAAATCATTAAAAATCTACATTTTGTTTATAATTTTTAGAAATCTTTTTAAATTTAATATTATTTTTGAAATTGTTCTTGAACTTCTAAATATGTTTTGAAATCATTCGCATTTAAAAATGCTTTTTTTTAAATGCTGCGAAATTAAAAAAACCTAATTTTTAATTTAAAATAAAAATTTAAAATAACTATTCATTTGTTACGAGTTTGTGAACACTTGAATTCGAGCTTTTGGAAAAATTTTATTTTTCGGGATTTTCAGCCGTTCCGTTTTTACAAATCTTTTTCACATTTTTTAACTTTTCACAACAAATTACATTTTCAAAATAAAATATCATTAACAATTTTTCCAGGAACCTTAAGGAAATTTCGTTCTTATTTTTCAGCTTTTCAAAATCCTTAAAACTCTTCAAAATTTTATTTTGAAATAATTAAAAATCTACATTTTGTTTATAATTTTTAGAAATCTTTTTAAATTAAAAATTATTTTTGAGCTTCTAAATATGTGTCTTTTAAAATCATTCGCTTTTTTTAAATGTTGTTAAAAAATGTTGCGAAATTAAACGAAACCTAATTTTCAATTAAAAATAAAAATTTCGAATAACTATTTATTTGTTACAAGTTTTTGAACACTTAAAATCGAGCTTTTGGTAAAATTTTATTTTTCGGAATTTTTTCGCCGTTCCGTTTTTAGAAATCTTTTTCAATTTTTTTAACTTTTCTCTACAAATTACATTTTCAAAATAAAATATCATTAACAATTTTTCCAGGAATCTTAAGAAAATTTCTTTCTTATCTTCAAACCTTTCAATATCTTTAAAACTCTTCAAAATTTTAGTTTGAAATCATTAAAAATCTACAGTTTGTTTATAATTTTTAGAAATCTTTTTAAATTTAATATTATTTTCGAAATTGTTCTTGAACTTCTAAATATGTTTTGAAATCATTCGCATTTAAAAATGTTTTTTTTAAATGCTGCGAAATTAAAAAAACCTAATTTTTAATTTAAAATAAAAATTTAAAATAACTATTTATTTGTTACAAGTTTGTGAACACTTCAAATCGAGCTTTTGGAAAAATTTTATTTTTCGAGATTTTTCAGCCGTTCCGTTTTTACAAATCTTTTTCACATTTTTTAACTTTGCTCAACAAATTACATTTTCAAAATAAAATATCATTAACAATTTTTTCCAGGAATCTGAAGAAAATTTCTTTCTTGTCTTTACACCTTTCAAAATCCTTAAAACTCTTCAAAATTTTATTTTCAAATCATTAAAACTCTACATTTTGTTTATAATTTTTAGAAATCTTTTAAAAAATAAAATTCTTTTTGAAATTCTTTTTGAACTTCTAAATATGTATCTTTTAAAATCATTCCCTTTTTTAAATTTTTTCAAAAAATGTTGCGAAATTAAACAAAACCTAATTTTCAATTAAAAATAAAAATTTCGAATAACTATTTGTTACAAGTTTTTGAACACTTAAATTCGAGCTTTTGGAAAAATTTCATTTTTCGGAATTTTTTCGCCGTTCCGTTTTGAGAAATCTTTTTTAATTTTTTTAACTTTTCTTTACAAATTACATTTTCAAAGTAAAAAATCCATAAAAATTTTTCCAGGAATCTCAAGAAAATTTCTTTCTTATCTTCAAACCTTTCAAAATCCTAAAAACTCTTCTACATTTTATTTTGAAATCATTAAAAATTTACATTTTGTTTTTAATTTTTAGAAGTCTTTTTAAATTTAAAATTATTTTTGAATTTGTTTCTGAGCTTCTAAATATCTTTTAAAATCATTCGCATCTAAACTTTTTTTTTAAATGCTGCGAAATTAAAAAAACCTAATTTTCAATTTAAAGTAAAAATTTCGAATAACTATTTATTCGTTAAAAGTTGTTGAACACTCAAATTCGAGCTTTCAGAAGCTATTTAGAAATTTTTAATTGTTGGCAATTTTCTTTTTCGAGAATTTTACAATACCGAGAATTTTATTTTTTGGGTTTCATTTTCAGAAATCTTTTAACATTTTTCTTACTTTTCATTAAAAATTACGTTTTTTAAATAAAAACAAATGAAAAATTTGTCCAAGAATTTAAAATTTCTTTATTATCTTCAAACCGTTCGAAATCCTTGAAAAGATTCAAAATTTTATTTTTTTTATTATAAAAATCTGCATTTTGTTTTTATTGTAATTTTTGAAATATTTTCAAATTTTAAATTATTTTTTAAATTGTTTTTCAACTTCTATATACCATTAAAATGATTCGCATTTTTCTTAAATTGGTTTTTAAAATGCTGCAAAATTAAAAAGAAAAATTCAATTCAGAATAAAAATGTGGAATAACTATTTATTTGTTAAAAGTTTTGGTCGAGTATTGAGCTCCGGCAAATTTTGCCGTATTTAAAGTTTCTAGTCCGGCAAATTTTTGTGTCAATAAGGAAGTTTCTTTTCCGATAATATTTTTTCTACTTTGGAAAGATAATACAATATTTAACTATTTTATCATAAAATGGGGAATATTCAGTTATAAATACACACAAAGTCTCGTATAATCAGGAACATTACACACTAAAAGAACACTCAAGAATGGCTTATAGCATTTTTTGCCGTATTTTAATCTTGTAGTCGGGCAGTTTCTGCCGCATTTAAACTTCCTAGTACGGCAAATTTTGCCGGACTTGAATTTTCTAGTACGGAAAATTTTGACAAGAACGAAATTTCTTTTCGCATTTCAACTATTTGGCAGTCAGCATTGCTTTAAAAATTATTTAAAACTTTATTGGTTAACATCTCGTGATCTATGCAATTAAAAATAATACAATAAGTTTTACAATTAAAAACTGGATTTTTGATCTTCAAATTATCCAAAAAGAGGTTCGAGATGTGACAGGTCACCCTTCTGTGACCAGTCACTAACACTCGTATTTTTTAAAGGGAGACTTGGAAAAGAGGTTCGAGATGTGACAGATCACTCTTCTGTGACCAGTCACTAACACTCGTATTTTTTAAAGGGAGACTT
>CAKNYM010045037.1:11715-78938 GCA_932195095.1 Andricus curvator | reverse complement strand
GAGACTTGGAAAAGGGTTTCGAGATGTGACAGATCACTCTTCTGTGACCATTCACTGACAAGTATTTTTTTGAAGGGAGAGCTGGAAAAGGGGTTTGAGATATGATAGCAATAAAGTTTTCAATATTTTTTAAAGCAATGCTCACTGCCAAAAAAGTTGAAATGCGAAAAGAAAGTTCGTTGATATCAAAATTTTCCGTACTAGAAAATTTGTCGTACTAAGAAATTTAAATCCGCCAAAAAATGCCGGACTACAAAATTAAAATACGGCAAAAAATGCCGTACTACAAAATTAAAATACGGCAAAAAATTCCGTATCTGTATACACTACGAAAAGTTATTGAACACTTAAATTCGAGCTTCTGGGAACTTTTGGGAGAAATTTCGGAATTTTTAATTATCGGCTATTTTATAATTACGGGAATTTTCTATTTCGAATATTTTCTTTTTGGGGAATTTTACAGTCTCGAGGATTTTATTTTTCGGGATTTGTCAGTCGTTCCATTTTTAGAAATCTTTTTCAATTTTTTAACTTTTTCTTTAAAAATTATATTTTGAATCTTGATTTTGAATCTTGAGAAAATTTGTTTATTATCTTGAAACCTTTCAAAATCCTTAAAAAGCTTCCAAATTTTATTTTTAAATCATCATATATCTACATTTTGTTTTTAATTTTTTTAAATATTTGCAAATTTCAAATCATTTTTGAAATTGTTTTTCAACTTCTAGATATCTTTCAAAATGTTTCGCATTTTTCTTATTTTCTTTTCTTAAATGCTGCAAAATTTTAAAAAATTGTCTTAAAATCTTCCAGATTCTTTTCTGACAATTTTTTAAACCTTTTGAAATCTTTTTAAATATTCTTTCATGATATTGTAAAATCATTGAATAGTTTCCTAGGAATTTTAAAAACATTATTATTATATTATTTATTATGCACTGTTTATGGTCGATCAGGGCTAACGTTACGGAAAATTCCGCAACCATGGACAGTGCCTTTTTATTATTATTGAAATCTTTTCGACAATTTTGGAAATATTTTGAAGCGCTTCAAAATCCTTAAAAAGCTTTTAAATTTTTTGTTAGTAATCTTAAAAAATCTACATGTTGTTTTAAATTATTTGAAATCTTCACAAATTTCAATTTATTTTTGAATTTTTTACAAAATCGTTTTCAATTTTCCTAGGAACCCCAACAAAGTTTTTTATTTTCTTGAATTCTTGAATTTTTCCTAAAATTTTGTAATCTTACAAAATTAATTTTTTTTTCTTCAAATTTTCTACACTGAGTTTTGAAATTTTGGGAACCTATTTTGAATATTTTGAAATTCTTTTCAATTTTCTCTTAAAATTCTGTTTTGAAAATAAAAAATCATTTGAAATTTCCCTAGGAATCTTGAGAACAATTTTGTATTCTCTTGAAACCTTTCAAAGCTTCTAAATTCAAATTTGAAATCTTTTGATATATTTGGAAATCTTTTTAAATAATATTACCTTAAAATAAGTTTTCGAAATAAGAAATCATTTAAAATTTTCCGAGGAATCTTAAAAATTTTTTGATTATTATTGAGAAACATTTTAAATTACTTAAAAAGCTTCTTAGAAATATTAAAAAATCTGCATTTTGTTTACAATTTTTTTAAATCTTTCCAAATTTTAAATTATTTTTGACATTTTTTTAAAACTTCTAAATATCTTTTAAAATTATTTAAATTTTTCCAGATTTATTTTTAAATCCTGCAAAATTAAAAAAATTGCTCTAAAATCTTCCAGATTCTTCTTTGAGAACTTTCGAAATCTTTTTCAATTTTCTCTTAAAATTCTTTTTTCAAAACAAAAATCATTTCAAATTTTCCTAAGACACTAGTACACGAAATTTTAAAAAATCATTTGTATTGTTTTGAAATATTTTTCACATTTCTTTTAAAATTCATGTTTTTTTAAAAATAGAAAATCATTTGAAATTTTCCTAGGCATCTTAAGAATTTTTATTATATTTTGAAACCTTTCAAAATTCTTAAAAAGCTTTTGAATTTTTTTTGAAATCTTCAAAAATCTACATTTTGTTACAAAACTTTTCAAAGATCAAACTGAAAACAGCCATTAGAAGTCATATTCAGTGTCGCAAAGAGTCAGGTTTACGATAACAATGAAAAGGATTATTTAATAAGCATTAAAAACTCAATTTATATTCTCTTGTTTAACCTTAAATTCAGATAGGCTAAAATTAAATGTCAATTTCCGAAAGAAAATTCGGGGGTGGAATAAAATTTAAACTTAAAAATGTCAAACCCTCAAGTTACACCGAAATTAGCAAATTTGAACTTATCGACAAATCCTGTGATTTGTCGGTGTCAAATGCAAAGAAAAATTAAAAATATTCCAGGGGAAAAACTAAGTCGAAACGAATATTTAAGGTTAAAAGTAACAATTTATATAACTTTGATACATATATAAGATCGTGAATTAAAATGTTCGATCTAACTTCTGAGGTAATTTATATCACTTTTATTAGGCAAACCGTTATGGAACCATTAAGCTGGGCAATTAGTCGAGCTTTGAAGTACAAACCAACCGATCCAAATCACTATATAGCGCATCAACTTTTAAAATGGAAATATATTAATAACGCATATGAAGACTTAGGTCAATGGAGGTTCGGAACTTCGTCGCTGAAAAAAAGACGAAACTGCCTGGAACACGAATTCTAAAGTAAAATATAACAAGACAAGTAAAATACTGCATTTCCAACAATATGGATGATTTTTTCACTAACGAATTTTCAACCAAAAAGAAAAAGAAGCGACAATAGGGTGGTCCAAATTTAGGGCAGATGACAATTCCGCCCTGGAACCTGCGAACGGTTCCCCACTACACGGCTTCCCGTCACCCAGCCGAACTGCTGGGCTTACCCTCACTCAGCCGAACTGCTGCCGTCGAGCCTGGTCAGCGGGAGTCATTTGTACCTAATGAGGACTAGAATGCGGAATATAACATTTTTTCAAATTAGCACTTGGTAATTGATAAATATAATATTCCAAATCTGCTAATTATAACGATTCCAACGATATGTTATTTGAATTAAAAAATTGAAAATTAACGAAGAAATGTTCAAGTTAATGTGAAATTTTATGAACTTTTTCATTATTTTTATCAAATCCACTGCAGTACCTTTAATTTATTGATTGGCTGAAATTTGGCCACATTTGTAAACTTATTAACAAACATCATACATTTAGTTTATTTCTCAAACAGTCGCATTTCCCAAAATTATCCTTAAGTAATTTTCCACTCTCAGACCAAAAGTATGAATAGTGCCATCCCTAGCTTAATTTGGAAACTCATTAACAAACATCATAAATTTTTTTTACTGCTTAACCAATTTGTTTATGAAAGTTAATTAAAAATACTATTTTAACGCATAAAAAGCAGAATATAAAGGATTTCCGTGGAGTCAACCTCAAAACTGTCGTTTTTCAAATCTAACTTTATAAATTTTGAACATTACCAAAACACTAAATTGTATTTGCTTAAGTGTCGAAAAAAATTTTTAAACTGAATTCGGCAAATTTTGAAAATAATTATTCGTCATTTCAAAACTTTCCAAACCTAATTTTCAAACCAAAGAAAAAGGAATTTTCAAAAAAGGAGTTGAATTTTTAGCCAAAAAAAAATCTCAGCCAAAATGTTAAATTTTCAATCGAAAAAGACGAATTTCTGGCAAAACAGTTCAGTTTTCAACCCAAAGATATGGATTTTGAGCACAAAAATTTTTATTTTCCACACAAAAATATGAATTTTCTACCAAAATAATTGAATTTTCAACTGAAAAAGATCAATTATCAAGCAAAAATTGAATAGTTACATGTGCAGTAAAAAAATTTATTTTTAACTAAATAAAAACGAATTTTCAACAGAACGGTAAAAATTTCAACCAAAGAAATGAATTTTTTACTGAAATAATGGGTCTTCAACCAAAAAAATGTATTTTCAACAAACAAACCAATTTTAACCAAACAGTTGAATTTTCGGACGAAAAGATGAATTTTCTACCCAAAAAGATTAAATTGTAACAAAATACATGAGTTATCACAAAACTATTTAAAATTAAGGAATTTTCAACCAAAAAAATGAATTTGCAACCAAACATGGAATAGTTGAATTTTCGGTCAAAAATAATTAATTTTCAACCCAAGAAAAAGTGATTTTCATTAAAAACCGAAAAAAATTAAGTGAATTATTAATTTGGAAAAAATTCGAGTAATTTTAATATATACTTAGAAATTTTGAGAAGATTCCAAAATAATTTAAAACTTGAAAAGATTTCAAAACATTTAAAACAAAACGTACCTACATTTTTGAAGATTCTGAACACAAAATTTAAAAGCTTTCTAAGCATTTTGAAACGTTTTAAAAGAATAAAAATTTTTTTATTAAAATTCCTAGGAAAACTAAAAATGAATTCTTTTTTGAAAAATTAGTTTTTAAAAATATTTTTTTAAAATTTCAAAATAGAATCTGGAAGGTTTTGAAGCAATTTTTTTTGATTTTGCCAGATTTTCAAAAAATTGTAGGAAACATTAAAGTTTCAAGATAATAAATAACAACATTTGCATTAGATTCCTGGAAATTTTTTTAATGATTTTTTAAAACAAATTTTTAAGCGAATTTTTAAATAGATTTTAGAACAAATTTCGATCTATAAATTAATGTTTCTAGCTTAAAATTGCCTAAAATTATATAATTTTAAAAATGAATACATTATGATTGATTCTTCAATATTGAATTATTGGAAATTTTGGCTCAGACTTTTTTTCTTTATCGACTGCAAAATTTTTCTTGATTAAAAATTCAACCCTTTTTATAAAAATTCCTTTTTCTTTGGTTTGAAAATTAGTCTGTTTTGGTTGAGGCTTAAGTTAATAAAAAGAAAACAGAAGTGCCAGTAGTAAAACGTCTGGAGACAGTAATATCAAACCTATTATTTTTGAAAGAAAGAATAATTATTTTCAAAATTTTCCAAATTCAGTTTTTAACCTTTTTTCGACACTTAAGCAAATGCAATTTTCCGTTTTGATCTCTGTTCAAAATTTCTAATGTTAGATTTAAAAAACTACATTTTTGAGATTGTCTCCATATTCTGCTTTTTATATGTTAAAATAGTATTTTTAATAAACTTTCATAAACAAATTGGTTGAGTACACGGAGAGAAAAATCAGCGTTTGAAACGACGAAAGGGCATCGTAGTCCAAAACGACGACTCATCGTCGTCTGAGACGACGAATATCGTCGTTTCATCCTACGAATCGCTTCGTCGTTTGCAACGACAGGGATCGTCGTTTGAAACTATGAAACTCTTGCATTCCTGAATTAGGCCACGCCTCCAATTTTTGGTTGCAGCGCGATCATCGTTTCAAGCCACGATCAACGTCGTTTCAAACGACGAGAGTCGTGGTTTCAAACGACGATACGTATCGTCGTTTTGAACGACGATTTCGTCGTTTCAATCTACAGTTCTCGTCGTTTTGAACGACGATCAAAACTCGTAGTTTCAAACGATGAATAAGCGTCGTTTCAAACGCTGATTTTTCTCTCCGTGTAGTAAACAAAAATTATGATGTTTGTTAATGTGTTTCCAAATTGAGCTAGGGATGACGCTATTAATTCTTTTGGACTGGGAGTGCAAAATTATTTAGGAATAATTTCGAGAAATGAGATTGTTTGCGAAATAAACTAAATTTATTATGTTAGTTAATAAGTTTTCAAATGTACCCAAATTTTAGCTTCCGGAATTTCCCATGTTAGGTAAAATATTGCACCAATAAATGAAAGCTACTGCAGTGGATTTGAGTGAACCATTCTGATAAATTTTCCATACAATTTCCCATAATTTGAACATTCATTATTTAATTTTCAACTTTTTAAGTAAAATAACATATCGTTGGAATCGTTGTAATTCGCAGATTTTGAATATTATATTTATAAATTACCAAGTGCTAAATTGAACAAATGTTATATTCCACATTTTAGTCCTCATTAGGTACAAAGGACTCCCGCTGACCAGGATTGACGGCAGCAGTTCGGCTGAATGAGGGGAAGCCGTGTAGTGGGGGAACCGTTCGCAGGTACCCAGGGCGGAATTGACCATCGCCCCTTTATACCTGTAAAAATTCGACTTTCGATTTTTGGTGATAACCTCCCCCCCCCCCCCATTTTTTTCGTTTTCCGGAAAAAGAAATTCCGTAATTTTTTGTTTCAACGTTAACCCGTGCCCCGGGCTTTTGAAATTAACATGGGTTTTTAAACGGGAAAAAGCTCGATTTTCAAAAATATGGAAAAAAGAAGTACTTGTTATAAACTTTTTGTGAATTAAAGTAAACTCAACTCTTAAGGAGTATTCAACGAATAATTTCCACTCAATAACTTTTTATTTTGACACTCCAAATCCTCTTTTATTGTTCCCGGAAAAATGCCCTAAAAAATGCAAAATAGCAGTTTTCTATCAAATTCATGCTAAAGACGGTATTTTAAAAAAATGTTTCAACATGAATTACTTTTAATCGATAAGTGACGAGTTTTAAAGTAAATTTTGAATGATGTGAAATTGTTTAAACAATTATTATTTGTTTAAACAATTTTTTCCCCCCTGCAAATCGTGAAAAGTTATTATCTTTCGGCATAAATCGTACAAAGTTGATGAATGTCAAGAGTAGTAGTTCTTTTTTAACATATTTGGTAATTATTTAAACAATTTTCATTTGTTTAAACAATTTTTTCTCCCAAAAATCGTAAAAAGTTATTATTTTCTGGAAATAATTACACAATTAAAGAATGTTGAGAGCAATATATTTTTAAAGGATGTTTGTTGATTATTTAAACAATTTTTATTTGTTGATATAATTTTTCCCTCTGTAAAGCGAGAAAAGTTATTATTTTCAGGAATTAATGACACGATTAACGGATGTTCAGAGTAATATTTTTTCTAAAGGATATTCAGCAATTTTTTTAACAATTTTGATTTGTTTAAACAATTTACATTTGTTTAAACAATTTACATTTGTTCAAACAATGTTTTCTCTGTAAATCGTGAAACGTTATTCTTTTCTGCAATTAATGACACAATTATTAACGAATGTTAAAAGTAATATTTGTTTGCCTAAGAGATTTTGCAATTATTTAAACAACTATTAATCATTCACTTGCGCCTGTTCATGGGAAAGGTGGAGAAAAGTCTAGATTATTCGAATCTCTAACACTATGTCGCTTAGTATTAAGTATTTCCTTATCTCAAAACGTATACCCTATATTGTTTAAACAAATAAAAATTGTTTAAACAAATTAAAATTATTTTTAAAATTGCTAAATATCCTGTAGAAAAAAAGATTACTCTTAACTTCCTTTGATTGTGTAATTAATTCCAGAAAGTAATAATTTTTCACGCTTTACAAGGGGAAAAATTGTTTAAACAAATCAAAATTGTTCAAATAATTACCAAACATCCTTCAAAAATATATTGCTTTCAACATTCTTTAATTGCGTCATTATTTCCAGAAAATAATAACTTTTTACGATTTTAGGGAGAAAAAATGGTTTAAAAAAATAAAAATTGTTTAAATAATTACCAAATAAGTTACACAAGAAATACTACTCTTGACATTCATCAACTTTGTACGATTTATTCCAAAAGATAATAACTTTTCACGATTTACAGGGGGGAAAAATTGTTTAAACAAATAATAATTATTTAAACAATTTAAAATGATTTAAAATATACTTTAAAACTCGTCACTTATCGATTAAAAATAATTAATGTTGAAATTTTTTTTTTTAAATACCGTCTTTAGCATGAATTTGATAGAAAACTGCTATTTTGCATTTTCTGGGGCATTTTCCGGGCACAATTAAAGGGGTTTGGGTGTGCCAACTTTTTGCTTGAAAACTCAAGTATTTGATGGAAAATACTGCTTTTTTGTTAAAAAATTCAACAATGTGGTTGAAATTTTCTTTCTTTCAAAATTATAAAATCTTTCCTGGCTGAATATTCAACTCGTTTGTTGAAAATTCGTCTTTTTTATTTCAAAATTCATGTCTAGGTAGAAATTTAATCTTTTTTGATTAAAAATGCAACTGTTGGGAACTTCCTCGTTAAAAATAAATGAAACTGTGTGGAACACGAGACTCCAGAATTTGTAACTACACTTTCGTACAATTCTTGTTATTGCAGTAAAAATATTGCAATTTCAACAATATAGATGAGTTTTTCACCAAATAGTTAAAATTCCAACCGAAACGATGTATTTTTAACGATGATTAATTTTCTGTTAAAAAATAGCGAAATTTCAACGAAATAGTTGAATTTTCAACTAAAAAAAGATCAATTTTCAACAAAGACTGGGATAGTTAAAATTTCACGTAAAAAAATTAATTTTCATCGAAAAATGTTGAAAATTCATGTTTTCGGATTGACAATTCTAGAATATGGTTGAAATTTTTTTCTTTCACAAGTGAAAAATCGTTCTTGGTTGAAATTTCACCTGTTTTGTTAAAAATTCATCTCTGGGTTAAAATTTCATCTTTTTTTTCTGGTTAAAAATGCAACGGTTCAGAATTTTGTCGTTAAAAAAAACTGAAATAGTCTGAAACACGAAATCTAAAGTAAAATAACGAGACACAAGAATTTCTAAAAAATATGCTTCGTTTATATTGTAAGTACACTTTCGTACATTCCTCGTTTGTTATTGCAGTAAAAATACTGCATTTTCAACAATATAGATGAATTTTTCACCAATGATTTTTCAACCAAAAACAAGAATTTTTAACGAAGAAGATTAATTTTCAATATAAAAAACGGCTAATTTTCAAAGAAATAGTTGAATTTTCAACCAAAAATGGAATAGTTAAATTTTCAGTTAAAAAAATTAATTTTCATCGAAAAATGTAATAGTTGATATTTCAACCAAAGAAAATTTTAATTTTACACCAAAAAGACGAATTTTCAACAGTATAGTTGAATCCTCATTTTTCTCTCTCTCAAAAAAAGAAATTTTTCAACCAAAAAGACGAATTTTCAACAAAATAGTTAAATGTTCAACCAAAAAAGATTTTTCAATCAAGAAAGAAAACAACAAATTCATGAATTTTCAAGCCAAAAACAGAATTTTTCTACAAAACAGTCGAATTTTCAGTTCGGTAGTATAAATTTTCAACCAAAATCTTTTTTCGTTGAAAATTTAACTGTTTTGTGAGTCATCCTTTTTGGTTGAAAATTAAACTGTTTTGTTGAAAATTCGTCTTATCAGCTAGAAAATTAACTATTTTAGTAGAAAATTCAACTATTTGGTTGAAAATAAACTTTTTGTAAAAAATGCATACTTTCGGGTCGAAAATTCAGCAATGTGGTTGAAAATTTTTTTCTTTCAGAAATGAAAAATCTTGGTTGAAAATTTCCCTCTTTTGTTCAAAATTCGACTTTTTGGCTTAAAAATTCACCTCTGGGTAGAAATTTATTTATTTTGGTTAAAAATGTAACGATTCAGAATTTCATCGCTTAAAAACCCGAAAATAGTCTGGAACACAAATTCTACAGCAAAATAACTAGACACAAGAATTTCTAAAAAATTTGCTTCGTTTATTTTGTAACTACACTTTCGTACATTCCTCGTTTGTTGGTGCAGTAAAAATACTGCATTTTCAACAATATAGATGTATTTTTCACCAATTAGTTGAATTTCCGACCAAAAAGATAAATTATTTTTAATCAAGAAGATTAATTTTCAATAAAAAAACGGCGAATTTTAAATTAAAAAGTTTTCAATAAAAAATAAATAGCTAATTTTTTCAGTTAAAAAAATAAATTTTCATCGAGAAATGTAATAGTTGATATTTAAAGCAAAAAAGACGAATTTTCAACTTTATAGTTGAATTCTCATTTTTCGCAACCAAAAAAAAATGAAATTTTCCAACCACAATGACGAATTTTCAACAAAAGAGTTAAATTTTCAACCAAAAAAGATTTTTCAATCAAGAAAGGTAACAATGACAAGCAAATTCATGAATTTTCAAGCCAAATAAACAATTTTTCTACAAAACAGTAGTTGAATTTTCAATTCGGAAGTATACATTTTCAACAAATAACTTAATTTTCAACCAAATAGTTGAATTTTCAATGGAAAAACATGCCAAATTTTGTTGAAAATTAAACTGTTTTGTGGGAAAGTCGTCTCATCGGCTTACAAATTCAACTATTTTAGTAGAAAATTCAACAATGTGGTTGAAATTTTATCTTCTTTCAGAAATGAAAAATCTGGCCTGGTTGAATATTCACTTTTCTTGAAATTTCGTCTTTTTGGTTTAAAAATTCATCTCTGGTAGAAATTTATTATTTTTTTATGGTTAAAAATGCAACGACTCAGAATTTCGCGGCTTAAAAAACCAAAAACAGGTCTCACAGACCCCATGGGATAAAATATAGGGACCAAAGGGTACTTTCTGTCACGCTCATAGGGTACTTTTTTCGCCCTCGAAGGGTAACAATTTCAGGATAAATTCACAGGACTACAAAACAATTCAATTTAAATTTTAAAAAAATTCAAATGAATTGGAAAAATTTTTTAAATCAAAAAAATTCCATTGATTTCCGTAAAATTAGAATGATTTTAGACGAATCTAAGGGAAAAGAGAAGAATTTGATGAAATTAATAAAAATTTAAGGCGAATTCAAAAGAATTTGCTGAAATGCCTAAGAATTCAAGGGGAGGTTAAAAGACTTCAGGATCAATCAAATAAAAACTTTTGAAAATTCCAAAAAATCCATTCAATTAAGTAGAACTGAGTAAATTTATAAAAATTCAAGTAAACTAAAATAATTCAAGAGAATTCCTAAGAATTTAAAAGAATTTAGGTCAAATCCCAAGAAATAATTTAAAATCTCTTCAAATCTTTGAAACCCTACTAATTTATACCCAAAATGGAATTAAAATGAATTAGAAATAATTTAAAAATCGAAAAAATTTCATTGATTTCAGTAAAATTTAAGTGAATTTATATAAATTTAAGGGAAATGAGAATAATTCGATGAAATTCATAAAAAATGAAACTGAATTAAAAAAGCAATTAAGTGAATTGAAAACAATTCGAAAACATGAAAAAATTCCTTGAATTGAGTAAGTTTGAAATGAGTTTAGAAAAATTAAAGAAATTTCATAAGAATTTCATGAAATATCTAAGAATTTAAGGTGAGTTTTAAAGACTTCAAAGATGAATTGAACAAAAAGTTTTTTGAAATCCATTGAATTGAGTAGAATTGAGTGAATTTAGAAGAATTGAAAAGAATTCAGGATAAATTAATACGAATTCAAGGCAAATTCTAAATGAATTGAAAAAAATATTTGAAAATCTCTTCAAATATTTGAAACCCTACTAATTTATAACCAAAAAAGTGATTAATGACTACAAAACAATTCAAAGGAATTTAAATGAATTGGAAATAATTTTAAAAATCCCTTAAAATTATTAAACCCCTTGTGAAATCCCTTAAAATTGTTTAAATCTCTTGAAAATGCCTTGGAATCTTTTAAATTACCCTAAAATATTTCAAAGACTTTGAAATCCCTTCAAACTATTGAAATAAATAAACAATTTCTGGGAATCTTTTAAAATGTTCTAAAATATTTCAAATCCTTTAAAATCTTTTGAAATTCCTTAAAATTGTTTACAAGCTCTAGAAAATGTCAAAGAATTTTTAAAAAATACCTTAAAATATTTCAAATCCTTTGATCATTTTATCAATTGAATTAAAAAAATTGCAATTGAATCCTAAAGAATTTAAAAGAATTAAGGATAAATTAATAAGAATTCCGGGTGAATTCCAAAAACTAATTTCAAAACTCTTCAAATCTTTGAAGCCTTTAAAATCCATTAAAATATTATTAAATCCCGTGAAATTCTATGAGACCTTTTCGAGAAATACTCGAAAACCTTATAAAATCCCGTGAAATCTTTAAAAATAGCATAAAACCTTATAGGTCAATTAATTTATTAATTTGTTAATTAACAAATTTCTTGGAATCTTTTAATATTTCCTAAAATATTTGAAATCCTACGAAATAACTCACTTCTCGTGAATAAATTCTATGAAAGTCACTAAAATATAATAAAATCCCGTGAAATGCTAAGATTATATTTCTTGGAAAATGTATTAAAATACATTGAGAGCTTTAAAATACCTTAAAATCATGAAAATTCTCGGTAAATCTTATAAGATCCTGTGAAATCTTTTAAAATATCATAAAACCTTATAGGCCCTGTAAAATCCTTCCATAGCTTCCGAAATTCTAGAAAATTCTTTATCCTAAAATATTTTAAACGCTTTGAAATCCCTTCAAATGAAATTAATTAATAATTCCTTGGAATCTTTTTAAATTCCCTAAAACATTTCAAATTAAAAGCTCTTGAAATGCCTTAGAAGTTTTAAAAATACCCTAAACTCTTACAAATCCCTTCAAATTATTCAAATCTATTAAAAATTTCTGGGAAACTTTAAAAATACCCTGAAATATTTCAAAAGAATTCAAGACACTTCAGGAATAGGTATAGACCTGAATTGAATAGCGATTAACCCAGGAGTTAATTTACTGAAAGAAAAGTGACTAATGTGATATTTTCATTTAAAAAAGTGTCCAAAAAGTGATTATTTTTTACAGTTACTTCTTACAGAAATTCCCTGATTTTTGCTATTTTTTAAAAATGCTTGACTTTTGGAAGCTTTGGTCTTTTTATGAATTTTTTAAAAGTTCCATTATGGGCTGCAAAGAGGGTACCATAGGGTACCATAGCAAACATTTATTTTAATTCATGACGTTCGTTCTAAACATCTTTTAACACAACAGAGCAAAACGTTGAAAAATAAATGAATTTTGAAAAAAATACTTAAATTTTCCACTAAAAAATATCAATTTTTTACAAAAAAAATGGAATAGTTAAACTTTTAGTTGAAAAAATTAATTTTCAACAAAAAAAACGGATTTTCAATAAAATAGTTCAATTTTCAACCAAAGTGATGAATTTTCAAATGAAATTATGAATCTTTATCTGGAATAGTTAAATTTTAAACCAAAAAGATAAATTTTCAACTAATATGATGAATATTTAACTGGAACACTCGAATTTTCAACCAAAAAGACGAATTTTTAAAGAAGATTACATTTTAAATAAAAAGATTAATTTTCTACCCAAAAATACAATTTTTCAACCAAATACATTAACTTTTAAAGAAAGGTTTGAAGTTTTAATAAAAGAAGACAAATTTTCAACCAAATAGTTACATTTTGAACTGAAAAAATAATAATTTTCAATCGAAAATGGAATACTAACATTTTTAGTTTAAAAAATTATTTGTAAACCAAACATAGGAGTTTTCAATTAAAACAATGAATCTTTAACTGAAATAGTTCAATTTTCAAACCAAAAAATTAATTTTTACTAAAAAAAGATAAATTGTCAACCAAAACTTTAATAATTCAATTTCAAGTTAAAAAAATTAATGTTTAACTAAACAGATGAATTTTCAACAACAGCTATGGAATTTTCAATTGGACTAAGTTAAATTTTCAGTTAAAAAAATTAGTTTAAAAAAAAAAACTAACTTTTAACAACAACAAAAACTAACTTTCAAAATAATAGTTACATTTTCAAGCAAAGTGATGAATTTTCAAATAAAATTGTAAATATTTAACTGCAATAGTTGAATTTCAAATCAGAAAGATGAATTTTTAACTGAAATGATGAATCATTAACTAGAATAATTGAGTTTTTGACCAAAAAGATTAATTTTCAACCAAGAAGATTAATTTCTACCAAAAAAGACGAATTTTCACCTAACAAAGATAATTTTTCAACCAAAAATTGAATAATCAAATTTTTAGTCAAAAATGAATGTTCAACCAAAGACATGAATTTTGAACTAAAATTATGAAATATTCAACTGGATTAATAGTTACATTTTCAGTTGAAAAAAAAAACAAATTTAAACCAAAAAACATCCAAAGAAAAAACAAATTTTCAATCAAACAGCTCATTTTTCAACCAAAGAAATGAATTTTTAATTAAAACGATGGATTTCCAACTAAAAGAAAAATTAATTTTTAACAAAGAGCTTAACTTTCAACCAAATAATTTTATTTCAAACCTAAAAGATGAATTTTCAACTAAAATAATAAATATTTGACTGGAATACTTGAATTTTTAACCGAAAAGAAGAATTTTTAAACAAGAAGATTAACTTTCAAAGAAAAATAAGATAATTTTTTACCAACAAAAAAATCGATTTTTTAACAAAATACATGAATTTTCATCGGAATAGTTAAATTTTCAATTAAAAAGACAAATTTTTATCCAAATTGTGGAATTCCGAACTTGAAAATTTTAATTTTCAACTCAAAATGGAACAGTTAAATTTTCGTGTAAAGAAATTAATTTTCAACCAAACTGGTGAATTTTCAAATAAAATGATGAATCTTCAACTGAAATGATGAATCTTTAACTGGAATAGTTTAATTTTATGCCAAAAAGATGAATTGTCAACCATAAAGTTTAATTGTCTACAAGAATAGATGAATTTTCCACAAAGTACATACATTTTCAAACAAATAGTTTAATTATTAAATGAAAAATATCAATTTTCAACCAAATAGTTTAATTATTAAATGAAAAATATCAATTTTCAACCAAATATGTAGTTGAATTTTCATAAAAAAAAAAGATAAATTAATTTTTAACAAAAGTTTAACTTTTAACCCAGTAGTTGAATTTCTAACTAAAAAACGATGAATTCGCAACGAACAATGTAAAAAAAAATTTCTATTATAATTCAAAAATATTTCTTCTTTGAAATTCTACTTCTACTCTGAAAACTGCTTGAAGTACTTTTATTACCTAAAATTTAGAAGAGGGAACTTTCAAATTGTGACGAATTCTGACTTGAAAGGGGGATTTTTGAAAATTCCTTTTTTCTCAATCCGAATTATAATTCCTTTAAAAAATTCGCATTCCATGTAAAACATTCCCTGTTCCAAGTGAAATTATATTTATTGAATTTTGCTATGATCAGAAGTAAATTCCCGGTTTTTAAATTAAATTCCCGTTTTTTCCCCGGTCAATAAAATTCCAGGTCATTTCCCGGTTTCCGGGTCAAGTCGCCACCCTGTTGACTGAATATATGGTACAATAGGGGATATAGGGACCGGTCTGTGAGGCCTGTATTTTAGTAGAAAATTCACCTATTTGGTTGAAAATAAACTTTTTGTAAAAAATTCATATTTTCGGGTCGAAAATTCAACAATGTGGTTGAAATTTTATTTTCTTTCAGAAGTGAAAAATCTGTTCTGGTTGAATATTGACCTTTTTTCTTGAAATTGCTTGTTTTTGGTTTAAAAATTCATCTCTGGTAGAAATTTATTATTTTTTTATGGTTAAAAATGCAACGATTCAGAATTTCGTCGCTTAAAAAACCGAAAATAGTCTGGAACACAAATTCCAGAGTAAAATAACGAGACACAAGAATTTCTAAAAAATTTGCTTCGTTTATTTTGTAACTACACTTTCGTACATTTCTCGTTTGTTATTGAATAAATATTTCAGTGCAGACTTGCCGCCGTAAAATAAGGATCATTACGAAAGAAAATGGAATGGAAAACTCATGAGTCTTACAATTAAAGATGATCGCGAAACATCACGGCAGTGCTGTTTTAATCTAGGTTTAACTTTAACGTTCCAATTTATTATACATAAAAACCTTAACCATAATTTTACTATTGAACCGCACATTTTTGTTTTTTATACCTAAAATTTAAAGTTTCATTACTTGAATGTAGAAAAAGCGCCGCGGGTTTAAAAAAAAAAAACCCTAATGAAAACAAACGTGCAGTTCCACAGTATATTTTACATAAGTACAGAACGGGCAGTTATTTGGAAGAGCAAGTAAAATTTCTAATTGTGAGTATACGCGATGTATGTGAATCTGTGCAGGGTTTTAATACGTTGTTCAATTCGCTGTTCAGTTTTCGGGGTTTTCGGATATTACTTGTTTCAGATAATCAGCGATATTACTGATTTTTTCTCGTAAGGGTTTGCTTCAACAGTCTGTTATTAATCGAAGATATCGATGATAAGGCTTGCAGATTTATGCCACTAGGCACGCTTTTACAAATGTTCGAATTCAGTTGTTGCCATTCTGCGTCGTATCAGTATTTACTGTATTAATATAAACCTCGAGAGACTATGACTGATCACGTCTGCATTGAGAGAAAGAAATTATGCGCATTCAAGATATCTATCATAATTTCTTTTGTTGTCAAGTTCTATTAGGTCTACAAATTCGGTGCCTTCACAGTATGTCAAGCAGGGGTAACCGCGTAGTTGGTACACCAAACTGAGGTAAACTTTCCGTGGCGAATCACAGATATTTCTGGCGGGCACCACTAGCGGCAGCACGTTACAGG
Source organism: Andricus curvator (assembly GCA_932195095.1). Classification (NCBI taxonomy): domain Eukaryota; kingdom Metazoa; phylum Arthropoda; class Insecta; order Hymenoptera; family Cynipidae; genus Andricus; species Andricus curvator. The sequence continues at coordinate 62,444 of CAKNYM010045037.1, read as the reverse complement.
CCTGTAATCACGGAAATTTTACCTCAGTTGGGAGTAATCAGCTGACTATTGCCCTGCTTGAATGATTTAATGCAACGCTTCGTTTTCATGATAATGCCTGAGGGTTTGGAGAGTTGGAAAAGGGGCACCAGGATGAGAACAGTTACAATTCAAGTTTGAGCAAGAATTACAAGACATCAAAGTAAAGGCACCGAATCAATTAGTAGACCTAGTATTAACAGGAATATTTTAGCCTTCTCTCGTGATGCAAAGCGTGATTGTTGAGGAATTAAAAATGATCATTCAGGTACCAGCATTACGAAAACGACAAACTAACACATGAAGTATACATTATCTAAATTTTAAAAGTCGTGTCATAAAAAAAGTATCGCAGTTAAACTTTACCAGATTATAGGACTACATTACATACCAGTCGTAGGAAGCGTAAGTGCGTCTTTTTTGGATAAGACTCGTATGAATTTGGCCTGACTACATATCAGTCGATCAAAGTTAGAAACACGGGTATAATAGCAAACGTATCAAAATATACTTCTGTATCTAAGTTTGGTTTCTATCCTGAGAGAAACGAGAGAAAATTAGCTTAATTCGGACGATTTGCACCTTGACTAAAACGTGGAAGAACGGAGTAGTGAGATTGTTAATAAATCTAAGAGTTGAACACGTTTTTGTGAGATATTAAAACATATCTGTACGTCAGAAATAATACCGGTTTCCGGTGCATTTTTACGAATGCGTTACATTTTTTTCTTTCAGTACAAGTTCAATTTCTCTTCTTAGATGTTTGCAACATTCTTCTCAAGCTACTCTGCTATCAATTCCTTTAAAACTTTGAGATAACCTAGATACTTAATTACAGTTCCTGTTTACGAAAAGTCGTGGGTACTCATTGTCTCATCCACATTCCTTATAGAGTGTCCTACTTCCCCACTTGCACAGCTGAAGCTCTCTCACTTTAGATTGAATATTCCTCCAATTTTTCGATCTTAGCTTTTTCAGCTTCGGATTCATCCCGCGCAATGAGAAGCGTATGTGACAAACCACACGTGACAGCAGTTATGTACAATCCCTCCAGAGCTTTAACTTCCATGGGTGTTGTAGAGGATTTTCGCATATCACCGAAACCCTGTAATAAGAAATTAAATGAGAATTCGTCCCTGAAAGGTACAAGTTCAGGCCTTGCAGTACCTATGGGATAAAATATAGGGACCAAAGGGTACTTTTTGTCACGCTCATAGGGTACTTTTTTCGCGCTCAAAAGGTAACAAATTCAGGATAAATTCATAAGACTTCAAAACAATTTAAGTTAAATTTACAAAAATGCAAATCCATTGGAAAAAATTTTTTAACTCAATTGGAAAAAAAAATTTTAATCAAAAAATTTCATTGATTTCCGTAAAATTAGAATAGATTTTGAGGAAGTTAAGGTAAACGAGAGAAATTGAATGAAATTCATAAAAATTCAAATGAATGGAAAACAATTTAAAATATGAAAAAACTTCATTGAATTCAGTAACTTTGAAATGAACTTAGAAAAATTCGAGGGAATTCAAAAGAATTTAATGAAATGCCTAACACAGGGTGTCTAGCGATTCTTAGGAACAAAATTCCAGGTCTTTTCCAGGTTTTCCAGGTCAAGAAATTAAATTTTTCCAGGTCCCCTTTTTTACATCAAATAATGAAATAAACGTTTTTCATACATGTAAAAAAAGAGCCATTTCATTTTTTATTGGCCAATAATTTCTAAAGAAAGCCGAATCATAAATAAACAAATTCTTAATTTTTTGCGAACATGAGTCGTCTTTGTGAAATCTTTGGGAATATTTTTAAATCTTTGTAATGTTTTTGAAATCATTGAAATCTTTTAAATCTTGGTGGAATCTGTGAAATCTTTGTGAATTCGTTTGAATTTTTTGAAGTATTACAAAGCTTAGTGAAAGCTTGAAATTTCGGTAAAATCTTTGAGAAATCTTTTGGAATTTTTTAAAGCTTTTGTAAAATCTTTGAAATGTTTGTGTAACTTTTTGAAATATTTTAAAATCTTAATGAAATATTTAAAATATTTCCGAACTCTTTCTTTAATCTTTGTTTGCGAAATCTTTTGTCTTCGTTTGAAATCTTTGAATTTTTTTGGAAATTTTCTTAAATGCGTCGAAACCTTTTGAAATTGCTTAGAATCTTTGAAATTCATAAAATCTGAAATCCTTATGAATTCTTTGAAATATTTGTGAAATCTTTCGTAAATCTTTTGTAATCGTTTCAAATCACTCGAATATTTGAAATCTTCTCAAAAATTTTTAAATCGTTGAAAATGTTTGAGATGTTTTGAAATCCTTGAAATCTGGTGTACTGCACCCTTGTTGAAATCTTTGAAATTCTCGGATTCTTTTGAAATCTTTATGAATTTTTTATGAAATCTTTGAAACTTTTGTCAAATCTTTTGATATCTCCTAAAAAATTTTGAAATTGTTTAAAATCTTTGAAATATTTTAAAATCTTAGAATTATAGTTAAATATACCCTTTTTAAAATCTTTAAAATCTTTTGAAATTTTTAAAATCTTTGTGAAATGTTCGAAATCTTTGTAAAATGTTTGAAGCCTTTGAAATCTTTGTGAAATCTTTTGAAATCTTCGTGAATTCGTTGGAATTTTTTGAATTATTACAAACGATATTTACAATCTTGAAATCTTTGTGAAATCTATTGAAATGTTTATGAAATCTTTCTTAAATCTTTGTTTGGAAAATCTTTTGTATTCGTTGAAATCGTTTAATTATTTGAAATCTTTTGAAATGTTCTAAAATGTTTTAAAACCTCTTGAAATTGTTTCAAATTTTTGAAATCTTTGAAATCTGGTTTACTGTACCCTTTTTCAAACCTTTGAAATCTTTAAAATATTTGTGAAATTGCTGTGAAATCTTTATGGAAATCTGATGTGCGTGCCTTTTTTAAATCGTTCACATCCGTGAAATCTTTGTGAAATGTTAAAAATATTTAAAATATATTGAAATGTTTTGAAATCTTTAGAAATATTGTGTAACCTTTTGAAATCTGGTGTACACTCAAAAACCGAGTGGTCAACCCCTCAAAAAATCCGTTCTATAACCATGGCTTATTCTAATTCTGAAACTGAATTAACATCGAAATTTTAAACTAATAATTTTTATAATTTCTAAGTTGAATACCACAACAAAATTTATACTTCAATGTTCTATATTAGCGGAGAAGAAATTAAAAACTTATAGAATTATTCACAATATTAGTCTGTTTTTTGCAATATATAAAATAATTGGTACAGTCTAGAAAAAGTGCTCTGAAATCTCTTTATTTATTCTGTAATAAACAAAAGATAAATTATATCTTGATGAATAAAACACTTTTCAGTAGCAAGATTTTTTTCTAAGCGAGATGTTTCTTTCATAATAGGTTAAGAAATTCAAATTACTCTTTGCATTTCATTAACATTACTATTTAAAAAGCGAACAAAAAATAATTAAAGTTCAAGGTACTCGTAAAAAATTCAAGGAGATTTCCAGGTTTTCAAGGTTTAAAAAAAATTCAAGGAGAATTCCAGGTTTTCAAGGTTTTCAAAGTCGCTAGACACCCTGCTAAGAATTCAAGGTGAGGTTAAAAAACTTCAGGACCAATTAAATAAAAACAAAACAAATCAACAAAATCCACTGATTAGGTAGAAGTGAGTAAATTTAGAAGAATTTAAGTGAATTACAACAATTCAAGAGAATTTAAAATAATTCAGGGTAAATTAATAAGAATTCAGGGAAATGAATTGGAAAATAAATTTTAAATCAAAGAAATTCCATTGATTACAATAAAATTTGAGAGAATTTAGAGAGAATTCAAAACAATTCAAGAATATGAAAAAATTCATTGAATTGAGTAAGTTTGAAATGAGTTCAGAAAGCTTAAAGAGAATTTAAAAGAATTTGATGAAATGCCTAAGAATTTAAGGTGAGTTTTAAATACTTCAAGATGAATTAAACCACAACTTTTTAAAAATCCACTGAATTGAGTAGAATTGAGTGAATTTAGAAGAATTGAAAAGAATTTAAAATAATTCAGGATAACTAATAATAATTCAGAGCGAAGTCCAAATGAATTGCAAAAAATATTTGAAAATCTCTTGAAATCTTTGAAACCCTACGAGATCCCTCACTTCTTGTAAATAAATTCTTCAAAATCCATTATGAAATTATATGAAATCTGACGATACTTTCTGATATCCTGGAAAATTCATTAAAATACCTTCAGGGCTCTTAAAATGTCAAAAAGTCATTGAAATCTTCGAAAATCTTATAAAATCCTCAGAATCTTTTAAAATATCCTATAACCTTACCGGTCGTGTAAAATTCTTCCATATCTTCCGAAATTCTAGGAAATTCTTCAAAACCACATGCAAAATTTAAAAATCTCTTAGAATTGTTTAAATCTTTTGGAAATCCATTGGAATCTTTTAAAATACCCTACAATATTTCAAAGCCTTTGAAATCCCTTCAAACTACTGAAATAAATAACAGACTTCTGGGAATCTTTTAAAATTTCTTAAAATCTTTTAATATCTTTTGAAATTCCTTGAAACTTTTTAAAGCCCTTTAAAATGCCTGGAAATCTTTTACAATGCCCTTAAATATTGTATTTGAAAAAATACCTTAAAATATTTCAAATACTTTGGTCATTTTATCAATTGATCCTCAGGATCAAGTAAACAGAAATTAAAAAAATTTTAATCCATTGAATTGAGTAAATTTAGAACAATTCAAGACAATTCAAAAAATTCAAAAGACTTCTAAAGAATTATAAGAATTCAGGGTGAATTCCAAAAAATAATTTCAAATCTCTTCAAATCTTTGAAACCCTACGAAATACCGCACTTCTCGTGAGTAAAATCTTTAAAATCCACTAAAATATTATAAAATCTCGTGACATTCTATGAAATCTGATATTTCCTGAAATACTGGAAAATTTATTAAAATACCTTGAGAGCTTTAAAAAAACCCTTACAATAATTGAAATCGTCGGAAACCTTATAAAATACCAAGCAATCTTTTAAAATATCTTAAAACCTTACAGGTCCTATAAAATCGTTCCATTTCTTCCGAAATTCAAGAAAATTCTTTATCCTAAAATATTTCAAGCGCTTTGAAATCCCTTCAAATTAATAATAATAATAATAGTAGAATTCCTTGGAATCTTTTAAAATCCCCTAAAATATTTAAAATTCTTTGAAATTTTTTAAATCCCTTGAAACTTTTAAAAGTTCTTGAAAATTCTTTAGAATTTTTAAAAATATCTTAAAATCTTAAAAATCGCTTCAGGTTATTGAAATCTATTAAAAAATTTCCGGAATCTTTAAAAATACCCTGAAATATTTCAAAATAATTCAAGAAAATTCAGAAATAGGTATAGAATATATATTGAATAGTGATTAACCCATGAGTTATTTATTCAAAGAAAAGTGACTACAGTGACTTTTTCTTACAAAGTGGCTATAGTGGCTTTATCTTAAAAAAATAATTAAAAAGTGATTTGAGAAAAAAGTGACTAATAGTGACTGTGTGGCTGCCATTATGGGCGGCAAATAGGGTACCATTAGGCATTTTCACTTCATAGTCAGCTAACTTCACGTCGTTAACTGCTGAGGGGAAAACAATGGATCAAATGCATGGGATTCGCTCCATTTTTGCCTTATTTTGTTAATATCTTCGTAAAAACTAATTTTTTCGATATAAATGTATTTGAAAAATAGTTTCTATTTTTTAACTACTATTCAATGAAATAATAAAATGACAATAATTATTATTTATTATGAAGATATAACATAAATAAAGTTTTGTCCCATGCATTTGGTCCATTGTTTTCCCCTCAGCACTCAACGAAGTGAAGTTAGCTGGTGATTGAAGTGAAAATACCTAATAGGGACTAAATCTTGAAAATAGGGTACTTTAGGGACCTCAACTGAATATAGGGTACAATAGGGGATACTTTTTCCATGTTAAAAGGGTAATAAATTCAGGATAAATCCATAAGACTTCAAAATAATTCGAGTACAATTCAAAAGTATTTAAAGGAATTGAAAAAATTTTCAAAGATCAACGAAATTCCATTGATTTCCGTAAAATTGGAACGATTTTAGAGGAATTCCGGCGAAACGAGAAGAATTCGATGAGATTTATAAAAATTCATGGTGAAATGAAAATTAAAATAAACTGAAAACAATTTAAAAATATGAAAAAAACTTCATTGAATTCAGTGACTTTGAAATGAGCTTAGAAAAAGTCAAGGGAATTGAAAAGAATTTGATGAAATGCCTAAGAATTCAAGGTAAGGGTAAACGAATTTAGGATCGAATAAATGAAAACTTTCTAATTTAAAAAAATCCATTGAATTGAATAGAATTGAGTGAATTTAGAAATCAAGTAAATTAAAAAATTCAAGAGAATTCAGGGTGAATTCAAAAAAAAATTCAAATCTCACCGAACCTTTGAATCCGTACTAATTTCTAACCCAAAAGATGATTAATGACTACAAAACAATTCAAATTAAATTCAAATGAATCGGAAAAATTTTTCTAATCGAAAAAATTCCATTGATTACAATAAAATTTGAGTGAATTTAGAGAAATTTAAGGGAAATAAGAATGAGATGAAATTCATAAAAAATCAAGCTGAATTTAAAAAGCAATCAAGTGAATTGCAAACAATTTAAAAATATGAAGAAACTGTTATTGAACTCAGTAACTTTGAAATGAGCTTAGAAAAATTCCAGGGAATTCCAAAGAATTTGTAGAAATGCCTAAGAATTCAAGGCGAGGTTAAAAGAATTTAGGATCGATTACATGAAAACTTTCAAAAATTTAAAAAAAATGCATTGAATTAAATAGAATTGAGTGAATCTATAAGAAATCAAGTGAATTACAAAATTCAAGAGAATTCCAAAGAATTCCAAAAAAATTTTAAATCTCTTCAAACCTTTGAAACCGTACTAATTTCTAACCCAAGAGATGACTAATGACTACAAAACAATAACAAAATTCACCGAGAATTGAGTAGAATTGAGTTAAACTAGAAGAATTCAAAAGAATTTAGGATAAATTAATAAGAATTCAGGGCGAATTCCAAATTAATTGAAAAAAAACATTTGAAAATCTCTTCAAATCTTTGAAACCCTACGAAATCTTTTACCTCTTGCGAATATATAAGTTCTTTGAAATCGATTGAAATATTAGAATCCCTTAAAGTATTAAAATTATTAAAACCCTTGAAAATCCCCTGGCATCTTTTAAAATACCCTAAAATATTTCAAAGTCTTTGAAATCCCTTCAAAATATTGAAATAAATAAAAAATATCTGGGAATCTTTTAAAATTGCCTGAAATATTGAAAACCCTTTGAAATCCCTTAAAACTTTTTAAAGCTCTTGAAAAAGACTGGGAATCTTTTACAATACCCTGAAATATTTCAAATCATTTGAAATCTCATTAAATTACTGAAATCCATTAAACATTTCTTTGTAATCTTTTAGAATAACCTAAGATATTTCAAATCCTTTGAAATCTTAAAAAAATTTCAAGCTTTTGAAAATGCCAAGGTATTTGAAAAAATACCTTCAAATATTTCAAAGCCTTTGATTATTTTATCAATTGCTCCTCAGGATCAATTACATAAAAACTTTAAAAAATTCATTGAATTAAGTAGAATTGAGTAAATTGAGAAGAATTCAAGTAAATTGAAAAAATTCTAAAGAATTCCAAAAAATCAAAAGAATTCAGGATAAATTAATGAAAATTCAGGGTGAATTCCAAATTTAGAGGAATTTAAGGGAAATGAGAAGAATTCGATGAAATTCATAAAAAATCAAGCTGCATTTAAAAAGCAATCAAGTAAATTAAAAACAATTCAAAAATATGAAAAAATTAATTGATTAAGTTTGAAATAAATTAAGAGAATTCAAAAGAATTTGATGAAATGCCTAAGAATTTAAGTTGAGATTTAAAGACTTCAAGAGTGAGTAAATTCTTTAAATTCAACTAAAATATTATAAAATTCCGTGATAATCTATGAAATCTGATATTTTTTGAAATCCTGGAAAATTTAATCAAATACCTGTAGAGCTTTAAAAACCCCTTAAAATCGCTGAAATCCTCGGAAACCTTATGAAATGCCGTGAAATCTTTTAAAATATCATAAAACCTTATAGGTCCTGTAAAAACGTTCCACATCTTCCGAAATTTACAAAAATTCCTTATCCTAAAATATTCCAAGCGCTTTGAAATCCCTTCAAATTAATAAAAATAATTTAAAAAATTATTTGAAATATTTTAAAATTCCCTACAATATTTAAAATCCTTTGAAATCTATTGAAAACTTTTACAAGCTCTTGCAAAGTCCTTAGAATTTTTAAAAGTAACCTAAAATCTTAAAAATCCCTTGAGATTCTTGAAATTTATTAAAAACTTCTCGGAATCTTTAAAAATACCCTTAAATATTTCAAAATAACTCAAGGCAATTCAGAAATAGGTATATAATATAAGTTGAATAGTGATTAACCACGAGTTAATTTATTGAAAGAAAGGTGATTATAGTGACTTTATCTTAAAGAAGTAACTAAAAAGTAATTTGAGAAAAAAAGTAGCTAATAGTGACTGTCTGGCAGCCCTGATTATTTTTTGCAGTTACTCCTTACAGAAATTACATGATTTGCTACTTTTTTTCAAAATTACTGACTATTGGAAGTATTGATCTTTTTATACATTTGTTTAAAGCTCCATTATGGGCTACAAATAGTGTTCCATAGGGACCAAATCTTGAAAATAGGGTACTTTAGGAATCTTAATTAAATATAGGGTACAATAGGGGATATAGGTCTGTGAGGCCTGTACAAGTAATCGTTAACAATTGCAATAAAACTTGTAAAGAAAATATATTTACCAGTTCTCCGTACGTGGGACTGGAACCAAAGGCGATGGTCGATTCATCAGCAGCAATGACAACACTCGTTTGTGAGCAGCCCACACATCTAATATCCCATCCGGACAGATCCTGATTGTGCGAAAAATGAAAAAAATTAATTCACAAATAATAGAATATTATATATAGTATAGTATAATATAATACTTGTATCCTCGACCAGAAAATATTCATGTTCAACGAGACAATTGCATTTTTAACCAAAAAGGATTTTTTAGGCAACAAAGAAGAAAAATACAACCAAATTGACGAATTTTTAAGTCAAAAACACGAATTTTCTACAAGAGCTGAATTTTCAACTAAATACTTTAATTTGCGACCCAACAAGACGAATTAAAAAAAAAAATTAAAGAAGTGGAATTTTCAATAAAAAAGGATGACATTTGAACAATATTGTTAAATTTTCAACCAAATAATAAAATTTTTAACAAAAAAAAAAAAAAATCCTTATTTTTTTTTATTGATTCAGTTCGCATTTAAATGAATAACACGAGAAAAGTGGGAAAATAGGGGAAAGACTGTCAAGTCTGTGGTCAATAAATAGGAATTTTAATAATTTATAGACTAAAGTATAATACAGATCTATTACTCTTTCCCCTACTCCCCTATTCCTATCTTTTTCCATTTTTTAAAGAATTCCTCTTTTTCCCCTTGTTTTCAAGAAACTTCCCCTTTTTCTAATTTTTTCACTAAAACGCAAAATGAATTAATAGGAGCCAATAAAAAAACACATATTTTTGGTTAAAAGTTAACTCTTTTTGGTTAAAAATTTAAATATTTTGTTGAAAATTCGTTTTTTGGGTTGAAAATTATCTTTTTAGCTGAAAACTTAAGTATTCCATTTTCTGTTGAAAATTGTTCTTTTTAATTGAATTTTATTTTTAAATTGAAAATTGTTCTTTTTATTTGATTTTTTTTCAGTTGGAAATTCAACTATTTGTTTAGAAATTCTTCTTTCTGATAGAAAAATATTCTGTTTTTGACTTGAAATATTTTTTGGTTGAAATATCAACTTTTACATTTTTTGTTGAGAATTCATCTTTTTCGGTAAAAATTCAAATATTTAGATAAAAGTTACTGCTTTGTTAAAAATTCGTGTTTTTTGTTGTTGAAAATTCATCTCTTTGGTTGAAAATTCAACTAATTTGTTGAAAAATCATTTTTTTTTTAATTCAACTGCTTATTTAAAGATCCGTCTATTTTATTGAAAATTTAACTGTTTTGTTAAAAAATAATTCTTTTGTTGAAAATTCAACTATTTAGTTAAAAATGAATGTAATTTATTGAAAATTCGTCTTTTTTTGGTATAAAATAAATCTTTTTGGTTGAAAATTCAACTACTTAGTTAAAAGTTCAACTATTTGGTTAAAAATCAATTTTGTTGGTTAAAGATTGAATTTTTTTTGTTGGATAATAATTTTTGTAACTGAAAACTGAAATATTTCATTTTTGCTTGAAAAATGATCTTTTTTAATTAAAAATGTATGTATTTTGTTGGAAATTCAACTACTTGGTTGAAAGTTGAACTGTGTTAAAAATTCATTCTTTGGGTTCAAGATTCATCTTTAAATGAATATATTTGTTTGAAAATTTAACTATTTTGTTGAAAAATCGACTTTTTTTGTTATATTAACTAATTTTCTTGGTTGATACTTCATTTTTGTAGTATGAAAATTCAACTAATTGGTTATAAATTCGAATATTTTGTTGAAACTAAAATTTCTACCTAAAGAGATGAATTTTCAATAAAATAGATAAAAAAGATGAAATTTTAACCAAAAAGAGTAATTTTCAACCAAGAAGATAAACTTGTTCCATAAAAAGCGAATTTTCAACAAAATACATGAATTTTCTACCAAAAAGATGAATTTTCAACCAGGAAGATTAATTTTCTATCGAAAAAGTCGAATTCTCAACAAAATACATGAAATTTTAACCAAATAGTTGTTTCTATTAAAAAAATACTAATTTTAAATCAAAAATGGAATAGTAAAATTTTCAGTTCAAACAATTTTTAAACAGAAAAAAATTAATTTACAAGAAAATAGTTTAATTTTCAACTAAAGAGATGAATTTCCAACTAAAATTAGGAATCTTTAACAAACAAACAAAAATGAATTTTTACAAATCAGTTGAATACTCAACCAAAGCAGATTATTCTTTTATTGTCAACCAAACCAAAAAAGATGACATTTTTACTAGAGAAGAGATCCATTTTCAACCAAAAAAGATTAATTTTTAACAAAAGAGTTGAGTTTTTTAGTTAAAAAGTTGATTGTTTTCGAAAAATTTTGACTTGTAATCCCCAAAAGGTGAATTTTCTAATAAACAAGATGAACTTCTGACAAAAAAGTTGAATGTTTCAGAAAAAATTTGACTTTTAATCCCGAACAGATAACATTTTTAACGAAAAAGTTAATTTTCAACCAAATAGTTGCACTTTCAAGAAAAAGAGACAAATTAAAAAAAAAAGTTGAACTTTTAAGTAAACAGTTGAATTTTCAAGGCAAAACAACGAATTTTTTTAAAAACAGTTAAATTTTCAACAAAAAAGTTAATTTTCAACCAAGAAAGATGTCTTTTCTAACAAAAAAGATGAATTTTCGACCAAAAAATATGACTTTTTACCAAAAAAAAAAAATTCTGAATGAAAAATATAGTAGTAGACTTTTCAACTAAATATAATTTTCATACCATACACTACTATTGTTTCACACAGAGATTATTATTTGTTCTTTTTTAGATAAAATCAAAAATGAGATGGACTAATATATCTAAAGTGGGGTTTTTCTTAAAAAAGCGACTATGGTAACTTTTCCTTAAAAAAGAGACTAAAAAGTAACTTTTCCTTAAAAAAAGAGACTAAAAAGTAACTTAAAGGGAAAAAGTGACTAAAAGTGATTTAACTGACTGTGTGGCAACCCTGATTATATAAACAATTAGTACCTGGATCGGTTTCGGGTACATGTTGGCCTCGCCGGTCCTTTTCGTCTGCCCGAAGAGCAATGCAGATCCGTGGACGTTAATCACGATACTGTATGAACTTCCACAGTGGACAGAGCGTACACCGCGATTTGGCGGTTCTAAGAATTTTATAAGTCGGGGCACTAGTTCATCCTTCTGCTCACTATGACCTAACCTTCCGATTCCTCCAAAGCCCCAAGAGAAGGCCCGGGTCTTACTATCAATCGCTACAGTGTGATTATGACCACAACTAAAATCAGAGATCTCTACCCGATCGAGGGGAGTCACGTGACCGTCCTTTCCTTTTTCGACGTACAAGACAATTCGTTTCGGTGCTTTCTCAAAGTGGAAGCCCATTTTCGTGCTGGTGATGAAGTACTTGCCGTCCGTGTTGTGGCCCAGCTGTCCATATTCCGGGCTTCCGAAAGAGTGCAGACCTCCTTTAATATCTAGGATCATTGAGAATTCGGCTCCACATCCTACTTTGATGATTGGAGCACCGGAGTATTTAACCATCGTGGCTGTAACGACGTTCGGCATTGTCTTTCCAATGCCACATTGGCCTAGCTTATTGTCCCCAGCTCCAAAGACAATTCCACGACTAGTCAAAAATAAGGTGTGACCACGTCCACAGGCAGCTGCTATTACTGTGTGACCTTTTAAGGCCTCCACTTCAGTCGGTTCATCACGACGCTTCATGTCCCCGACTCCAAGTTGCCCTGAAAATTTCAAGAAAGTCATTATGTTAGCGTTGGAGGACGATTCAGCTTTGCTTTTGGGTTGAGACGAATTGAATTTAGACGGAAAGGGTCAGGGAAAACCTGGAAATCAGGGAAACGTCAGGGAATTTCTTAGAAGAGGCATTTTAAATAATTTTTAAGGATAATACATTTTTTTAATTGTTTTATTCCGTTTATAAAAGATTCTATTCTAGGAATGTTACAAGATTACGACTCTGGTCTTTGAATATTAATCAGGGTGTCTACTCAAATCCTGGAGAAAAATTATCTGATAATTCCAGGTATCTCAAGTTTTTTCCAGGTATAATTTTTCATAGCATGGAGCCATTCAAATATTTCGCATACTTTCAAACAATCGACTCGGAATATGTATACAGTTTTACGAGTTTATTATAAATAATGTTTTTTTTCAGTTTCTAGGAATTCAATTAATGTTACAAGATATTCTTAAAAATTTTAGCACGATCAATTAATTCAATAATTAAATAATACTAAAAACATAATTAATCATTTCTTGAATTTGTCTCTTAAAGTCCATAATAATTCAAACAAATTTTTATTTTATCTACTTATACCTAAAATTTAAAGCTTAAAATTCCTAACTTTTCAAGTAAAAATTTGGATTTTCAACGAAATAGTTGAATTTTCAATTAAAAAAGACAAATTTTCATCCAAATTGTTGAATTTTGAACTCAAAGATCAATTTTCAAACAAATAGCTGAATTTTGAACTAAAAAAGATAAGTTTTCAACCGAAAATGGAACAGTTAAATTTTCAGTCAAACAAATTAATTTTCCACACAAAAAAACAGATTTATTTTAAAAACAAATTAAATTTAGCTTTCAACCAAGTAGTTTTATTTTCAAGCAAAAACATGAATTTTCAACTAAAACTATGAATGTTTAGCTGGAATACTTGAATTTTCAACGAAGAAGATGAATTTTCTACCACAAAGACGATTTTTCAACAAAATACATGAATTTTCAACTGAAATGATCAATATTTAACCGGGATAGTTAATTTTTCGACCAAAAAGATGACTTTTCAACCAAGAAGATTAATTTTTACTAAAGAAGACGAATTTTCAAGAAAATAAATGAATTTTCAATTAAAAAGATAAATTTTCAACCAACAGTTAAAAATTAAACTTTAACCAAAGAAATGAATTTTCAACTGAAAGGATGTAATTTTCAACTGGAATAGTTCCATTTCACGGAAGAAAAAAAACTAATTTGCAACAACAAAAAAACTAATTTAAAAAAAATGTTACATTTCCAAACAAAGTGATAAATTTTCAAGTGGAATAGTTGAATTTGAAACTAAAAACATGAATTTTCAACTAAAATTAGGAGTCTTCAACTAGAATCATTAAATTTCAAACAAAAAGATTAATTGTCAATCCAGAAGATTAATTTCTACCAGAAAAGTCAACATTTTCAACTAAAAAAGATAATTTTCCAACCAAATATTGAATAGTTACATTTTCAGTAAAAAAATAATTCTCAACAACAAAAAAACAAACAAATTTTCAACAAAATAGTTAAAGTTGCAACAAGAATAGTAAAATTTTCAGTAACAAAAATAATTTTCAGCCAAAGAAAGAAACGAATTTTTAACAAAATAGCTCGTTTTTCAACCAAGGAGATGAACTTTTATTTAAAATGAATCTTTAACAACAACAAATTAATTTTTAACAAAAGAGTAACTCTCAACTAGGTAATTAAATCTTCATTAAGAAAAGATGAATTCGGAACGAAAAATGTAGTAGTTGATATTTCAAGCAGAAAAGAACGAATTTTCAACAAACTGCACGAATTTTCAACTAAAACCGACCAATTTTCAACCAAAAATAGAATAGTTAAATTTTCAGTTTAAAAAATTGATTCCAAACAAAACAAAAAACGATTTTTCAATAAAATAGTTCGATACAGTAATATAAAGCTACTTTTACAAATAAAGAATCATTGTTATTCAATTTAATATTGCAATTTAAAAAAAATTAAGCATCCTCTCGAAAAAATTCCCTGACTTAAAAAAAAATCCCTGACATTTCCAGGTTTTTCCAGGTACATATATAAAAATTCCCTGACAATTCCAGGTTTTCCAGGTAGGGTAGACACCCTGTTAATGGTCAGGGAAAATGAAAAATTCGTTCGGGAAAAATTAGAGAATTTCAAAAATGAAGTTTTACGGCCATCCTGATATAATATTCTTGTTAGTAATTTTAAGTTGAAAATTTTATTATTTGGTTGAAAATTAAACAATTTTGTTAAAAAGTCATCCTTTTTGGTTGAAAGTTCGTATTTTTGAGGTGAAAATCCAACTATTTTGTTGAAAATTCAACATTTTTGTAAATTCGGATTTCTGCTTAAGAAACTCATCTGCTTGAGTAGAAATTTCTTGTTTCTTGGATCAAAATGCAACTTTTTGATTGAAAATTAATCTTCTTTGGTTGAGGATTTAACTATTTTGCTAGGAATTCGTTTTTTGTGTATGTTAAATTCAACCGTTTTTCATTTCAAATTAAAATATTTTTGTTTGAAATAACTAATCTTAAATTATTCGTTGAAAATTCATCTTTTTTAGTTGAAAATTGAACTATTTTGTTAAAAAATCATGATTTTTTTTGTTAAAGATTCATCTTTCTAGTTGAAAAATCATCTCTTCAATTTAAAATTAGTTTTTTTTTTGGTTGAGAATTAATTTTTATAACTAAAAACTTAACTATTACAATTGAAGATTCATTATTTTAGTTGAAAATTCATGTCTGTTTGAAATTTTAACTATTTTCTTGAAAATTAACCTTTTTAAATTGAAAATTCACCTACTTAGGTCAAAGTTGAACTGTGTTAAAAATGTATTTTGTTTTTGTTAAAGGTTCATCTCTTTGGTTGAAAAATGAACTATTTTGTTGAAAATTTATATTTTCGGATTGAAAATTCAACTATTTTATAGAAAATTTCTCTTTTTGTATGGAAAATTCATCTCTTTTAATGAGAATGTCATCTTTTTTGAAGAAAAATGAGGATTCAACAATTTTAATGAAAATTCTTATTTTTTATATAAAATTGAGATGAATTTTTAAACCAAAAAGACGAATTTTCAACAAAAGAGTTGAATTTTAAACCACGAAAGATTTTTCAGTCTTGAAAGAAAAAAATTCCAACCACATTGTGGAATTTTTGAGCGAAAAAGGCGCATTTTTAACAAAAAAGTTTATTTTCAAACAAAAAGGATGACTTTAAAACAAAACAGTTTAACTTTCGGTGGAAAATTCAACTATTTGGTTGAAAATGAACTTTTCTGTTGAAAATTCATATTTCCGGGTTGAAAATTTAACTGTTTTCTAGAAAAATTGTGTTTTTGTCTTGAAAATTCATCAATTTAGGTGTATTTTTTTTTTATTTTTGTACCGAACAATCTTTCTTAGTTGAAAATTCGTCTTTTTGTTTTTAGAATTTATCTTTTTCGGTAGAAATTTAATCTTTTTTGAAGAAAAATGAGGTTTCAACTATTTTGTTGAAAATTCCTCTTTTCGATATCAAATAAATATATTCTTTGCTCGAAATAAAAACTATTACATTTGTCGATGAAAATTAATTTTTTTTTTTTAACTGAGAATTAACTATTACATTTCTGGTTTCAAAATTCATCTCTTTTGGTAGAAATTTCATCTTTTTTGGTTGAAATATCAATTATTACTTTTTTTGTTGAGAATTCATCTTTTTAAGTTGAAAATTCAACTATTTGGTTATCAATTCAACTTTTTTTTGAAAATTTAATTTTTTTTTTTAAATTTAAAATAAAAGTACAAAATTAATTTTTAAACAGAAAATGTGACTTCCATTTTTGGTTTAAAATTTATCTTTTTTAGTTGAAAATTCGTCTTTTTTGGTAGAAAAATTATTTTCTTGTTTCGAAATTTCCTCTGTTTTGATTAAAAATTCAACTGTCTGGATGAAAATGAACTTCTTTTGAGCAAAAAATATTTATTAGTTGAAATTTCTGCTTCTTGGTTTTAAAATTCATCTCTTTCGGTAGAATTTTTTTTTTTTTGAAATATCAACTATTACTATTTTTGTTGCGAATTCATCTTTTTAGGTTGAAAATTCAACTATTTGGTTAAAAATTCTACTGCAACATACAAATATAATTATATTGTTAAAAATTCTACTCTTTCATTGAAAATTCAACTATTTTGTTGAAAATTCGTTTTTTCTTGTTCAAAAGTACACTATTTCATTTTTTGTTCATAATTCATCTTTTTGTTGAAAAATGCAACTTTTCGGGTTGAACATAAAACTTGAAAAAAAAATTTGTCTTTTTGGCTTGGAAATTTAACAATTTGGTTCCAAATGCAATCGTTTTTGGTTGAAGTTTAATCATTTTTGTTTGAAAATTCGACTATTTGATTGAAAATTCAACTACTTGGTTAAAAATATTATTATTTTGTTGAAACTTTAATTATTTTGTTGAATATTTAACAATTTTGAAAAACACTGATGACCAGAAAAATAGTTTAGGCCGCATGGAACTTACAAGATTTTTTTTTGTCATTTGAGTATCAATTTGGCACAAAAAATCAGCAAAAAAAAAAAAAAAAAAAAGTGGCGTTTTTGAGAAAAACGACTTTGAAAGAGGACAATTAACCTCACCAGATTCAGGAAAGAAAACTTAAATATCTCAATTAGTTCAAAAGTTAATAAAGTTTAAAGAAAAAACTGTATTTTTTGGAAAAGAACCGCAAAAGTTCAAATGCTCATAACTTCCCGAAATTTTTGTTTTCTCTAAACGATGAAATAAGTGTCGTTTTATTACATTTGAAAAACAACATATTCAAAGGCGAATGATTCTGTGAGTTGAAGTTGCATCTACTTCAAAGTCTTAATCATTATTTTTGTACTTTACGGAGAATTTTTAATTTGCGAGTTGATACGGATTGATTTTCTTACTAATATAAATAATATAAGATTCATAAAACTTTGTCGAAGTTCGTAATTTTCTTTTAAAAATCTAAGAAAAACTGATATTGCACTTCGGGTTGTAAATATTTATAATTAAACAAAAAAAATTATAAAACTGCCTCAATTTTCTTAAAAAATTGTAGCGTTTAATAGAAGTTAGTAGTTTGCTAGGCTAAACTATTACAAAATTTATAATTTTCTATTTTTTATGAAGATGTGATTTTCTTAGAACGTTGCAGTTTTTCGTAAAAATTTTTTTCCACCAGGGCAAACATTCATTTTGAGGTCGTAGATTTTCCTATTTTTCGTAGCAAATTGTATTTATTCACAATTGTGTGTAGAAATTTGTAACTTTCGAACAAAAAATATGTACATTTTCGTTATTTTTGGTATAAATTCGAAATTTTCTATAAAAACGTACCAACAAATATTCACCAGGTTGTTTCAAAGACTTCATTTTTCACAAACAGCATCCCTACAAAGCGTTCCTTTTGCTGTCAAAATGGACCCTGATTTTTTGCAGAATTGAAAAAAATATGCAGAGGCTCTCCAAGTCAGTTTTTTCAATAAAATGTTCCTTTTGTTTAAATAAAAATAAAAATTCTGCCAAAAATCAGGGGTTCAATTTGAGACAAAAAGAAAGACTTTGTAGGGGTGCCATTAAACACAAATAAGGCCTTTTTGCACCACCCTACTATTCATTATTGCGTTTAGAAATTCGTAATTTTATACAAAAAACGTTTTGTGGTAGAAGTTCAGAATTTTTTTTTTTTATTTTTCATTTTTTATTTTTCATACAAAATCATATAACTTTATCATTTCTGATACTTCAAAAAGAGTTGGATCAAATTTGAACATGTCTAGCAATGAAATCTCTATTAGATGTTTAATTTATGAAAGACCATTTTTACAAAACAGATCGCAGGACTTGAAAAATCCGTTCTAGATAATATATACGGTTTTGAAAATCCCGTGAATCTTTTCTTAAATCTGATAGAGAAATTGATAATTCACCTTTATCGTTTCTGCCAAATACTAGACATCTATTGTCTTCAGTGACGATGACGCTGTGAGCGGCAGCAGATCCTGAAGAAACTAATCTCACACGGGCCCCTTCTAAGTTTTTAAAAGTATGCGGGTACCACAAGCTTCTTCCTACATTAGCTTTTGCTCCCTTAGGCACTGTTTTGCGTCCAGCCAAGTCCCAGTTAGTAAGACCACACATAAGCAGTGTTCCAGGTTTTCCCCATCCTCCCTGATGAAAAATATATTCAATTAGAAAAGCATGATTTCAGTATAGTTTCAAAAATCGAAAGATTTCCATCCCTAATTCCTAGAATAGCATACGTACAACAATTTTGAAGCAAAATGTTTCATAAGATGACAAACGTTCTATTTCTTTATTTTTATTCAATTATAATATCAATAATTAAACGAATAATCAGGGTGTCTATCCGATGGAAGATTTAAAATTCCCGGTTTTCTATCGGTACAGGGAACTTTGGAAAGGGATCAGAATTCTGAATTGCAATATCAGATCATTTATTAACATAAAAATTAAAATTCTGATTTGCGACAAAGAATTCTGTAAAAGAAATAAATTATAATTCTTTACTTTCCTGTTCCAAAGTGAAAATTATATAATAATATATATATATATTATATATATATTAATTATATATATTATATATAAAATTATATATAGAACTTGTCTGTACCAAAGTATAAATTATAATTATTTACGGTAATCCCCTTTACCAAGTGACAATTAAATTCATTTAAAAAACTCCCTTTTTCTAAAATTTGGAACAGGGAAATTTCAAATTCTGGTATTTAAAAAAAAAAAGAACTTGGAACAGGGATTGTTTTTGTAAATTCCCTTTTTATAAATCAGAAATAAAATTCTTTTCCAACATTTCCTGCTCCATGTCATAAATTACTCATTCCAAGAAAATTTGTTTATTCTTTATGCAATTCCCTGTTCCAAAGTCAATACTATAATTCTTTCCGGGTTTAAAAAAAATAGATTTTATTTATTTATTCTCCGTCCAAACTCAAAATTATAATTCTTTGAAAAAATTACCTATACATATCAAGTTCTAATTAAATTCATTTCCAAAATTCCCTGTTCCAAGTCAGAATTATATTGGTTTACAAAATTTTCTATTATAATTCAGAAATATATAGTAACTCCCTTTTTCCAAAATTTGTAAGAGGGAAGTTTCAAATTCTGGAAAACTTTTATTTGCAAAACGAAAGAATGTTTATATTCAAACAAATTCTGATTTTGAACGCGGAATTTTAAAAATCTGACGAATTCTTATTTGGAACTTGGATTGTTTTTGTAAATTCCCTTTTTATAAATCAGAATTAAAATTCTTTTCCAAAATTTCCCACTTTGTGCCAACAATTACCTGTTACAAGACAAAATTATAATTTTTAACGATATTCCCTATCTGAAAGTCAAAATTGTAAATCTTTACGGGATTCTTTTATTATTATTTAGATTATTTGTTCCTCTTCTAAATTCTGGCAAATTTTTATTTGCAAAAAAGAATTTTTTTTAATTTGATCAAATTCCGATTTTGAACAAGGAATTTTCAAAACCTTTCGAATTCTGACTTGGAACGGGGATTGCATTTGTAAATTTCCTTTCTTTAAACCAGAATAAACTTTCTTTTCCAAAATTTCCTGCTCCATGTCAAAAATTACCAATTCCAAGACAAAATTTTGATTCTTTACGAAAATCCCTGTTCTAAAGTCAAAATTATAATTCTTTACGGGATTAAAAAAAATTATTTATTTATTCTCCATCCAAACTCAAAATTATAGTTCTTTTATAAAATTCCCTGAGCATACCAAGGTATAATTAAATTCTTTTTAAAAATTCCCTGTTCCAAGTTAGAATTATATTGGTTTATAACATTTTCTATTATAATTCGGAAATATAGTAACTCACTTTTTCCAAAATGTGCAAGAGGGAAGTTTCAAATTGTGACGAATTCTGACTTGGACAGGGATTTTTTTTAAATTTCCCTTCATCTAAATCAGAATTGAAATTCTTTTACAAAATTCCCTTTTTTTTTATTATAATTCTTAACGAAATTTACTGTTCTGAAGTGAACCTAAAATGAAAATTATAATTTTTTTTAGAAATTTCTTGTGGCAAAGAATAAATTCTAATTTGTTGTGGAAATTGCCTGTCCCAAAGTCCAAATAATAATTTTTTACGAAACTCCTTACTCCAAAGGGAAATTATAATTGATTACGGGAATTCCCTGTTCCGATTGTCACAATTATATTTCTTTGTGGGAATTCCCTGTCCCAGTTGTCGAATTATAATTCTCTACTGAAATTCCCTGCCCTAAAGTAAAAATTATATTCTTTAAGGAATTTCCTGTTCCAAAATCAAAATTATACTTCTTTACGGGAATTTTCTGTCCCAATTGTTAAAATTATGCTTCTTTACTGAAATTCCCAGTCCTAAAGAAAAAATGCTAATTCTTAACGAAATTTCCTGTTCTAAAGTGAGCCTAAAATTAAAATTCTAATTCTTTACGAAAATTCCCAGATCTAACTCAAAATTATCACTTTTTTTAGAAAAATCCTTGTCACAAAGAAAAAATTCTAATTCTTTGCGGAAAATGCCTGTCCCAAAGTCCAAATTATAATTCTTTATGAAATTCCCTGCTCCAAAGAGAAAATTATAATTCATTACGGGAATTCCCTGTCCCAAACTCAAAGTTATATATTTGGAAGTACATTTTTTTTAAACATAAACTTAAAAAAGTCAAATTGTATAACAAAAATGCATAAAAGGAGTTATTCCTAATTATTTCTTGTGCAATTTTGTTACACAATTTGTCTTTTATAAGGTTTTGTTTCTTGAAAAAATGTACATATCCTTTTTTTACATTAAATAATTAAATAACCAATTGTTATGCATGCGAAAAAAAGAAGAACCATATATAAACAAATTCTTAATTTTTTGCGAACGTAAGTCGTCTTTGTGAAATCTTGGGGAATAGTTTTAAATATTTTTAAGTCTTTAAAGTTCTTGAAATCTTTTAAAATCTTTTTAAATTCATTGAAAACTTTTGAAGTATCTAAAATCTTTGTGAAATCTTGAAACTGTGAAATCTTTTAAAATTTTGGTAAAATCTTTAAAATCCTTGAAATCTTTGTGAAAGTTTTTGAAATCTTTGAAATATTTTTTAAATCTGTCTTTAATCTTTGAAATGTTTTGAAATCTTTTGACATTCTTGAAATCTTTTCAAATACTTACGAAAATTTTCTGAAATCTTTTGTATTCGTTTGAAATCACTGAAATATTTGAAATCTTTGTAAAATATTTAAAATTATTGAAATCTTTTCAAATCCTTATGAATTCTTTGAAATATTTGTGAAATCTTTCTGAAATCTTTTGTACTCTTTCGAAATCACTGGAATATTCTTAATCTTTGTGAAATCTGATAAAAAAATTTGAAATCGTTCAAAATCTTTTGAAATTTCTATGAATTCGTTGAAATATTTGTAAAATCTTTCTGAAATCTTTTCTATTCGATTGAAATCACTGGAATATTTAAAATCTTTGTGAAATCATCTTTAAAAAAATTGAAATGGTTTAAAATCTTTGAAATATTTGTGAAATGTTTAGTATTAATTTGAAATCTTTTGATATCCTCTAAAAAAATTTGAAGTCGCTTCAAATCTTTGAAATCTGGTTTACATGCCTTTTTCAAATCTTTGAAATCCTTGAAACCTTTATGAAATCTTCGAAATATTGACGAGATTTTTTAAATCTAATTTACACGCCTTTTTTGAATCTTTAAAATCCTTGAAATCTTTTACAATCTTTGTAAATTCATTGAAATCTTTTGAACTATTTAAAATCTTTGTGAAATCTTGAAATTTCTGCGAAATCTTTTGGAGTCTTTTAACATTTTGGTAAAATATTTAAAATCCTTGAAATCTTTATGAAATATTTTTGAAATCTGTCTTTATTCTTTGAAATGATTTGGAACCTTTAAAATCTGGTGTACTGTACCCTTGTTGAAATTCTTGAAATCTTTTCATATCTTTACGAAATTTTTCTGAAATCTTTTGTATTTATTTGAAATCACTGGAATATTTAAAATCTTTGTGAAACCTTTGAAAAAACTTTTGAAATCTAGTGTACTGCTCCCTTTGTTGAAATCTTTAAAATTCTTGAAATCTTTTCAAATCCTTATGAATTCTTTGAAATATTGTTTACTCTTTCGAAATCACTGGAATATTCTTCATCTTTGTGAAATCATCTAAAAAATTTTGAAGTCGTTTAAATTCTTGGAAATCTGGTGTGTTGTACACTTTCTGAAATCTTTGAAATTCTTAAAATCTTTTGAAATTTGTTATGAATTCTTCGAAATATTTGTAAACACTTTCTGAAATCTTTTTTATTCGATTGAAATCACTGGAATATTTGAAATATTTGTGAAATCTTCTAAAAAAATTTGAAATCCTTATGAAAATTTTCTGAAATCTTTTGTCTTCGTTTGAAATCACGAAATCTCTGTAAAATCTTTTGAAATCTTTAAAAAATTTGGAATCGTTTAAAGCCATTCAAATGTTTAGAAATCTTTTAAATCTGGTGTACTACACCCTTGTTGAAATCTTTGAAATTTTTGAAATCTTTATGAATTCTTTGAAATATTTCTGAAATCTTTTGTATCTTTTGAAATCACTGGAATATATTTAATCTTTGTGAAATCTTCTAACAAATTTTGAAATGTTTTAAAATCTTTGAAATCTGATGTACTGTAACCTTTCTGAAATCTTTAAAATTCTTATAATCTTTTCAAGTCTTTAAGAAATCTTTGTGAAATCTTTTGTATTAATTTGAAATCGCTTCAAATCTTTGAAATCTTAGATATATGGTGTAAACGCCTTTTTTGAATCTTTAAAATCCTTGAAATCTTTTTAAATCTTTGTAAATTCATTGAAATCTTTTGAAGTATTTAAAATCTTTGTGAAATCTTGAAACTTCTGCGAAATCTTTTGGAATCTTTTAACTTTTTGGTAATATCCTTGAAATCTTTGTGAAATTTTTGGAAATCTTAATGAAATATTTTTGAAATCTGTCTTTATCCTTTTAAATGTTTTGGAACCTTTAAAATCTAGTGTACTGCCCCCTTTGTTGAAATCTTTGTGAAATCTTCTAAGAAAAATTGAAATCCTTATGAAAATTTTCTGAAATCTTTTGTCTTCGTTTGAAATCACGAAATCTCTGTAAAATCTTTTGAAATCATAAAAAAATTTGAAATCGTTTAAAGCCATTCAAATGTTTAGAATCACTGGAATATATTTAATCTTTGTGAAATCTTCTAACAAATTTTGAAATGGTTTAAAATCTTTGAAATCTGGTGTACTGTAACCTTTCTGAAATCTTAAAAATTCTTTTATTCTTTTGAAGTCTTTAAGAAATATTTGAAATATTTGTGAAATCTTTTGTATTAATTTGAAACCATTAAAATATTTGAAATCTTTTGAAATCCTCTAACAAATTTTGAAATCGCTTCAAATCTTTGAAATCTTAGAAATATGGTCTACACGCCTTTTTCAAATCTTTGAAATCCTTGAAACCTTTACGAAATCTTCGAAATATTTAAGACATTTTTTAATCTAATGTAGACGCCTTTTTCAAATCTTTATACTCCTTGAAATCTTTTGAAAAATCCACTGTACACTCAAAAACCGAGTATTCAACCGCACGAAAAATCCGCTGCATGGCCAGAACTCATTCCAATTCTTAAATTGAATTAACATCGAAATTTTCAACTGATAATTTTTATAATTTGTAAGTTAAATATCACAAAAAATGTATATTTCAACATTCTATATTAGCGGAGAAAAAATTAAAAACATAAAGAATTATTCACAATATTAAAGTACATATATTCTTTGCAATCTATAAAATAATTGGTACAGTCTACAAAAAGTGCCTTGAAATCTCTTTATTTATTCTGTAATGAACAAAAGATAAATTATATCTCGGTAAATAAAAAAATTTTCAGTTGAAAAAATTCTCATCAACGAGATGTTTCTTTCATAACAGACGCAAATATCTAAATTACTCTTCGCATTGCAATAAAATAACTGTTTTACAAGCAAAAAAAAATTAAAATCCAAGGTTCTCGTGAAAAATTCAAGATTTTCAAGGTTCAAAAAAAATTCAAGGAGAATTCCAGGTTTTCGAGGTTGCTGGGCACCCTGAATTATGTTATATAAATTGACTTTCTTGAGTATATGTTTTTCAAAAAACTGATTTAAAAAAAAACTTCTTTTAAAGCCTTGTGCAATTTTGTTACACAATTTGTCTTTTGTAAGTTTTTTTTTTAATGTACTTCGAAATATTTAATAAGCAGACATTAAGCCAGACTCTGATGTTCTATAGAGTTCGGTTCTTTGTACTGTTCTTAAAAGTTCGGTTCTTAGTCAACTCAATTATAATTTTTTACTAAAATTCCTGACCCCAAAATAAACATTATAATTCTTCACTAAAATTCCTTGTCATAAAATAAAAATTATATTTCTTCACTGAAATTTTATGTCGCAACTTAAGATTATAATTCTGTTCGAAAATGCCCTGTTTCAAAGTCGAAACTATAATCCTTTACTGAAATCCCCTGTCCCAACTCAGAATTAAATATTTTTTAGAAAATTCACTGTTCCAAGTCAGAATTGTAAATTGTTTGGAAAATGCCCTATTCCAAGTGCGTTATGATTTTTTCACAATTCCCTGTTCCAACTCAGAATTACAGTAATAAAATATATTAAACCACTTTTAACTTTCATATAAAGTACATTCCAGAGAAAAATTCCGGCCACTGAATCAAATTCCCGGTCATTTCCTGGTTTTTCTCTCGGTGAAAAAAAAATCCCTTTCAGGTAGACACCCCGATAATATAAAGGAAGTCAAGTATAACAATGTTTTTACATTTCTTTACAATTAAGCAATATCTTGTTTACAAATTAAAAATGCAAACGCGTTTGGATATTTACCACCAAGAATGTGAATGTTTATCCGACAAATTATTCGAGAAAAGCTAAATCGAATTAAAAAAAAGCGGTATCATAAAAAGACGCTTCCTTGCGGTGACAAAAAAAACCGTTAGGACGAAAGTAAATGGGATCGAAGAGAAGAAATAAATCATAAAAAATGAGAAAAGCGACGAATAAAAGGGATGAATATTAAATACCTCTGGTGGCGTTAGTTCGGGAATACTGGAGACATCCTTAGTTTCGACTTCTTCTTCGGCGTCGGCACCATCCTCTGCAGAATCGGCACCATCCTCTAGCTCGGAGTCGTGTTCACTCGAAATATTTTCCTCTTCATATTCAGTCTTACGTGATTTTCCACGATTCTTAACTGGAGCACTTTTCCTTTTAGTCGACATTTCGATTTTTCAGTTTATTTGCTTAAAGGAGTTAAAGTTAAAACGAGGTTACTTTTTTTATTTTTTTAAATTTTTGAAAGGACGCAGCACAAATGACATTTAACGATGTAATGGCGGTAAGAACGCTCAGGATTTCTGGCTGCTTTATGGCCCGGAGCCGATGAGCATAGCATTGGCGTAGAAAAAAGATAATTCCCCCAACACCGGTTTATTATGGATGGCGGATCCCCAGACACTTTTTTTTATTTTCTATTCAAAAAAAAATTATTAATTTTACGTAACATTTTTAATGTTTACACATCCTTATAGTTGGGCAAGTAAATTTATTTTATTTTTGCAATTTGTTGATTTTTAATCATTTATCTATTCACAGAAATAAATAAAAAGTTAACATGTGATATTTTAAGGTTAGGATTATGTAAGGAAGGTTAGGAAAGTTGTAGAAGAATTATGCCCGCGAATTTTGAAATATATTCAGGGCTCGGGCCTCGGACTCCACTATTGACGTGAATAAAACTCCATCTGCATGCATTTTAATATTTTATTTATTTATGTTAAAGGTCATCAAAGTTGTGAAATCAAACAATAAAACCAAGTACGAATAGTAAAAAATGTATAAATAGAAGTATTTTTTAAATAAAAGGAATTATTTTTATAAATATTTTTTTGTTTGATAAGAAAAATAAATTTATATTTTAGAGGAATAAAAAAATTTGACGGGCCTATTATTGTCAGGTTTGCAACAGGTCAGGGAATTCCATAAAGTCAGGGAATTTAAAACTGGCCAGGGAATCGTTTTTGGTTAAAAATTATAACTGGTTGAAAATGATTTTTGTTTGTTGAGGATTTAACTATTTTGTTGGAAATTCGTCTTTTTTGATTAAATTCAACTGTTTTTGGGTTTAAATTAAAATTTTCTTTGATTCAAAAATCAACTATTACATTTTTCTGTAAAAATTTATATTTATCGGTTGAAAATTTAACTCAGTTGAAAGTGGAACTACTATCTATTCTAAATACTATTCATTTTCGTTGTTGTTGATAATTCATCATTTTAGATGAAAAACCTTTGTATTTTAATGTAACTATTTTGTTAAAAAAATGTTGTTGTTGAAATTTTTTTTCCAACTTGAAAGTTATCTATTCCATGTTTGTTTGACAATTAAATAGAATATTAATCTTCTCGGTTACTAATTCAACTTTTCGGTTGAAAATTTAACTATTAGGTTGAAAATTTCTTGAATTAAAATATTTGGTTGAAAATTATTATATTTTGTTAAAAATTAATCCTTTTTGGTAGACCATTAATCTTCTTGGTTAAAAATGCATTTGTTTGCTTGAAAATTTAACTATTCCATTTTTTGTCGAAAATTTGACTTTTTTTAATAGAAATTTAATCTTTGTGGTTGAAAATTCAACTATTTCGTTGAAAATTTATTTTATCTAGTTGAAAATAATTTTGTTACAGAAAACTTTAATATTCTTTTTTATGCTGAGAATGTGTCTGTTTAGATGAAAATTCTACTATTTTTTGGTAAAAAAGTAATCTCATTCGTTGAAATTTCACCGGTCTGGTTAAAAAATCATTTCTTTGTTTGAAAATTTATTCTATTTTCTAGAAAATTCGTGTTTTTTACACTTAATTTGTTCAACTGAAAATTTAATTATTCTATTTTTTGCTGAAAAGTTATCTTTTTTAGTTGAAAATTCGTTGTCATTTTAGTTTGAAAATTTATTTTTCTAACATAAAATTAAACTATTCTACTTTTTGTTGAAAATTGATCCTTTCAGTTGAAAATTTGATATTTTAGTTTTGGGTTGAAACTTCAATTATTTGAATACAAAATTCATTTTTTTTTAGTTGAAAATAGTAAATGTTTTTAACTGTAAATGTAACTATGTATACCATATTTGCTTGAAAAATAAGCTTCTTTAGTTAAAAATTATTTTGTTGAAAATTCGTCTTTTTTTGCTTTGAAAATTCACATTTTAGTGCTGAAAATTCAACTTTTTTGTAGAAAATTAGTTTTTAAAAATTAAAATTCAACATTTTTGCTGGGAATTATATTTTTTGATAAAAATTCATATTTTTTGGTTGAAAGTTCAACTTTTTTTATAGAAAATTCCTTTTTGTTGGTTCAAAAATTAATTTCATACCGTAAACATTTAATTTTAAATTTATTTTTGTGAAAATTGTTTTTTTTTGTTTCTTCAAATTTCTTTAAAACTTAAAAATCTTTAACTGAAAATGTACCTATTCCATTTTTGTTTGAAAATCCTACTTTTTTAAATTCAATTGTTTGGTAAAAAAATCATATTTTTTGTTACAAATTCATAGTTTTTAGTTGAAAACTCAGCTGTTTTGCAATAAAATCGTCTTTGTGCCTTAGAAATTCAACGTTTTAGTTGAGTTTTTTTTTCTTGACGGAAAAATCTTTTTTTGTTGAAAATTTAACTCTTATTAAAAATTTTTTTTTTGGTTTGAAAATGAGTGTGTTGGTTGAAGATTCAACTAATTTATTGCAAATTCGTATTTTTTTATTTAATTCAACTGTTTTTGATTGAAAATTACAATTTTTTTTAATTCCAATATTTTTTGCCTGCATTTGTATACAAGTCTTTTTATCGTCCGATCAATATAAAAAAATCAGATCAAAACATATCTATGGCTCTAAATTTCATGAATTTGGATACATAATTCAAAAAAAATTTTATTTAATCTTTTTATACTAAAAATTCAGTGCATATTTAGGTACAATTAATGTGGGTACTATATTAAATTAAATTTAAACCGCTTCAAATTCCAAACTTTTCAAGTAAAAATATTTCATTTTTAACATGATAGATTATTTTTTACCAAATAGTTGAATTTTGAACTAAACTGATCAGTTTTCAACAGAACATGGAATAGTTAAATTTTCAGTAAAAAAATTAATTTTCCATTTTAAAAAACCAATAAGTTTTCAACCAATGTGATGAATTTTCAATTAAAATGATGAATCTTCAACTGAAACGATGAATATTTTAACTGGAATACTTGCATTTTCAACCAAAAAGATAAATTTTTAAACAAGATTAATTTTTTACCAATAAAGACGATTTTTCAACAAAATAGATGAATTTTCAACAAAATAGTCAAATTTTGAAAATAAGAAATATAAATTATTAACCAAATAGTTGATGGGTGATTTTGAACCAATTGCATAAAATTATTCATGATAAAATAGATTTCTTTTCGATTTTAATTTTAAAAAAATAGTTGAGTTTTTATCTAAAAAGATCAGTTTTCAACCAAAAATGGAATAGTTCCATTTTCAGCTAAAATAATTAATTTAATACAAAAAAAAAAATTTTTAACCAGTGATGGATTTTGAATTAAAATGATGAATCTTCAACTGAAACAGATGAATTATAAATAAAAAAGATGAATTTTAAACTAAAATTATAAATATTTAACTGGAATACTTGAATTTTAAATCAAAATTATAAAATATGTAATTGAGAGTTACATTCAGCAAAAAAATTTTCAACCGAAAAAAAACAACAATTTTTCAACGAAATAGTTAAAGTTTCGATCAGAAAAGTTAAATTTTCAGCCAAATAAGAAACGATTTTTTAACAAAATACCTCATGTTTCAAGCAGAGATGAACTTTTAATTAAAATGATGAATCTTCAACCAAAAAAGTTAATCTTCAACAAGAGTTTTTACCTTCAACCAAGTAATTAAATTTTTATCAAAAGATGAATTCTGAACGGAAAATGTATTGATATTTTAACCAAAAGTAAGTTGATCATTTTTAATAAAAAACAGTTGACTTGAACCAAAAAAGACGACTTTTCAACACAAGTTGAATTTTCAAATAAAATTGTTCAATCAAGAGAGAAAAAGTTGCAAACTGTTGTATTTTCAAGCAAAAAAGATGAATTTTCAACAAAGATTAATTTTCTACCAAAAATAACTTAATTTTCCGCAAAATATTTGAATTTTGAGCAGAAAAACGATTAGTTTTCAACAAAAAATAGAATAGTTAAATTTTCAGTTAAAAATATTAATTTTAAACAAAATAAAAACGAATTTAAAAAAAAATAGTAATATATAAAGTTACTTTTACACATGAAGAATCATTGTTACTTAAATTAATTTCAAATGAAAAAAAATTGAATTTTCAAAAAAATAGTTAAATGAACTAAGCTACTTTTACATATGAGGAATCATTGTTATTTAATTTATAACAGTTGAATTCAACCAAACACGAGTTTTCAATAAGAGTTAAATTTTCAAAAAGAGAAAGATGTTTCAATAAAGAGAAAAAAAAAGTTGCAAACAAACGGTCGCATTGTCGAAAAAAATATGAATTTTCAACAAACAAAAATAGATTTAAAAAAATGAAATACACTAAATATAAAGCTAATTTTACAAAGAAATTATTTTTATTAGATTTTATATTGCAATTAAAAAGAAACTAAGCATGCCCTCGGAAAAAAAACTCACGACTTTCAAAAAAATTCCCTTGACCATTCCAGGTTTCCAAGGTAGGAAAGACACCTTGCATGTATCTAAAAAAAATTCTTAGGTCGAAATTCATAAAGAAAAACAACAATTTATCGTGACGTATATTTATTACTCATGAAAACGTACTTTTCATACTTATTCTATATATATAATGAATTTGTGTGGAATGAAAAACGGCGAAAAAAATGACGGGAAGTTCTTTAAGAAATCGCGTTAACACTTAAAATTTAAGCTCGTCCCTAACAAATATCTTTCATTAAATTAAAAGATATAATAATCGTCGAAGAACGAAAATAATTAGTACAAAAATGTTTAAAAAAAAGGAACAATGGCAGAGTCGAATAAGGACTGGGTGTCAAATATGACCTGACTCGAATTTACATACAAAATAAATTAATCTAGCTTTCCCCACTCGACTCTGTCACAGAACGAATTCAATACTCATGAAATTTAACAGTCTCACTATTCCTAAAAAGTCTTTGGATTTTAAGTAATCGCGAATAGAAGAATTAGTCAACTTCCTCCATCCTCGAGCCCTCTTCAGGGTCTCCTTCGAGAGGTGGAACATCGTCAATTTTCTCTTCCTCTGTAGTGATGACCTCTTCATCATCGAATCCCAGACCGAGTTTGATCATTCTGTATATTCTGGCAGCGTGAACCTGTGGTTCTTCTAGAGCAAAGCCAGAAGAGAGGAGAGAAGTCTCGAAGAGTAGCATCACCAGGTCCTTGACTGACTTGTCGTGTTTGTCCGACTCCACTTTCTGCCTCAGGTTCTCCATGATCGGATGGTCGGGGTTGATTTCCAGGTGCTTTTTGGCCGCCATGTATCCCATCGTGGAGGTGTCTCGCAACGCCTGGGCCTTCATGATCCTCTCCATGTTGGCCGTCCAGCCATACTGAGATGTAACGATACAGCAGGGCGAGTCAACTAACCTGTTGGAGACAACAACCTTCTCCACTTTCTTGTCCAGGATGTCCTTCATGACTTTGCAGAGGTTCTCGAATTTAGCTTTGTCCTCTTCGCGCTTCTTCTTCTCAGCCTCGTCTTCGGGCAGTTCCAAACCCTCTTTCGTCACAGAGACTAGCTGTTTTCCGTCAAACTCCTTCAGCTGCTGCACGACATACTCGTCGATCGGCTCAGTCATGTAGACCACTTCGAATCCTCGCTTCTTGACTAGCTCAACGAACGAGCTGTTTGCAACCTGCTCTTTGCTCTCTCCGGTGATGTAGTAAATGTGCTTCTGGTTCTCCTTCATGCGACCGACGTAGTCTTTCAGAGAACACATCTCGTCGCCCGAGACTGAAGTTGAAAATCTGAGAAGCTCGGCGAGTTTCTTCCTGTTCTGACTGTCCTCGTGGATACCCAATTTAAGATTCTTGGCGAACTGTTCGTAGAACTTTTTGTAGTTCTCTTTGTCCTCTGCCAGTTCTTCGAAAAGCTCCATGCATTTCTTGACTAGATTCTTCCTGATGACTTTAAGAATTTTGTTTTGCTGGAGCATCTCACGAGAAATGTTGAGAGGAAGGTCCTCGCTGTCGACGACTCCTCTCATGAAGTTCAGGTACTCGGGGATGAGTTCTTCGCAGTTGTCCATGATGAAGACTCGCCTGACGTAGAGTTTGATGTTGTTTTTCTTCTTTTTGTTTTCAAAGAGATCGAAGGGCGCTCTTCTGGGAACGAATAGTAGAGCTCTGAACTCGAGCTGACCTTCAACGGAGAAGTGTTTCACAGCCAAATGGTCCTCCCAATCGTTGGTCAGACTCTTGTAGAATTCTCCGTACTCATCTTGCGTGATGTCATCTGGATTCCTGGTCCAGATTGGCTTCATTTTGTTCAGCTCTTCATCTTCTGTGTATTTCTCTTTGATGGTCTTCTTTTTCTTCTTCTTTTCATCCTTGGGCTTATCCTCGTCTTCGTCTTCACCGACATCTTCAATCTTGGGCTTGTCATCTTCGTCCTCCTTCTTTTCTGGCTCCTCCTCCTCGTCTTCGCTCAACTCCTTATCCCTTTCTTTCTCGACGACGAGTTTGATTGGATAGCCAATGAACTGAGAGTGTTTTTTGACGATTTCCTTGATCTTGGATTCTTCGAGGTATTCGGCCTGGTCTTCTTTGATATGGAGGATGATTTTCGTTCCTCTGCCAATCGGTTCTCCATTGTCGAGTCGAACCGTGAACGATCCACCGGCGGATGACTCCCAGATGTACTGCTCATCATCATTGTGTTTTGAAATGACTGTGACCCTGTCTGCCACCAGGTATGCGGAGTAGAAACCGACACCGAACTGCCCAATCATAGAGATATCAGCACCTGCCTGCAGAGCTTCCATGAAAGCCTTCGTGCCTGACTTTGCGATGGTTCCCAGGTTGTTGACCAGGTCGGATTTCGTCATACCAATGCCACTGTAGAAAAAATATGTTTTAGTTTCAAGTTTGTAGCAGTTATTCGTAAAATAGATTTGCAGAATTTTTAATTAGTATAAAAATAATTTCCTTTAAGAATTGAAAACTGTGCTGTACACGAGTTATACTAAAATAGAACCCAAATTTGGTTATGAGTAGAACTGAAGTAATACTTTTAGAGCAGAACAAATTAAACAGCTTTTATGAATTGTTTCGAAATTCAATATTTAATTTAATGCACTGCCATTCAATTCTTTACAAACTGATAAAAGCCCAATAGTTTATTTTAATGTCTAATATTCTCTTCAAGGTTAATCTAACTATAGTAACCCAATTAAACAAAATAATGCTCTTGAAGTTAATTTTTATGAACTTTTAGACTAAAGAAAGTTTAAAATTATATAAGGAAATAATGAGAATACACTACCGCCACTTAATATGTGGACATTGATTTTTTAGTATTTAAAGTTGGTTTATTTTCAATAGTTACTTTTACGAATTGGAATTTAAAAACTTTCTTTGTAATAGATTTAAAGATATTTAAATTCTGAATAAACTGATGGCAGGATGAAGTAATTTTGTCAAGTTTTTAGGATTGCTATTGCAAAAATAGTTCAAATGGTAATGTTTTATTAAATTTTAAATAAAACTTCAAATCATTGACATGTTTTGATGCTCTTGTGCTCATTTTAGAAATAAACTTGGAAAAATTTTAATGTTTTTTTTCTCCTAACATTTTTTAATATAATATGAAACAAGTAATCATGAATTTGCTATAAAAATTCTTTAAAATAATATCAGTTTGATTTTGATTATTATTCCCCTATAAAAGAAATCACTTCAAATTTTTCGAACTTCAACTTCTTGTAGCCAAAGAACATTGAAAAATGTTTACAACTTCAGATTTTATTTCATATCTAAGAAAATAATATTAAAATTTAAATGCTAACAAATGGGTGCGTCCACACATACTAAAGTACCTGTAGTGCGTATTATGATTTTCAAAAACGAAACCAGATATTAAATCTTTTATTACTCTTTGTTATTACCTAGTCATCACCTTAGTTACTTGAAATGTCATTGCAAACTTGCCGTGAATTTTATACTTTTACAGCTACTTATTTTACAAAAAATTTGATGGAATTACAAAATCTGCAAAGCTATTTTGTTAGAAGATAAGTCTATTGAACATAATATTATCATATATAATTATATTAATTTAATAAATACGACAAGAATTGTTCACTCTTTACGAGGGTGGTCCAGAAAGGTTTATTTTCGGAAAAATTGCTAATTTTTGCACAAAATTACTTATTTTATTTGCCGTTGTGAATAGATTGTTGTACTTTCAGCGCTCGGAACTGCTAAAGCTTTAAAAAATAGTAAAATAGCAAAAAAGTAACCGAAAAGTAACAATAATGTGGCAAAAACGTAACCAAAAAGAAAACTTTTAGCAAAGAAGACAATCTTTCCACCAAAACTATGAATCTTCATTAAAAAAATGTATGTTGAAGCAAGTAGTTCAACTTTGAAGAAAATGGTTGAATTATTCTAAATAAAATAGATGAGTTGTTAACGAAAAATATAATAGTCGATATTATGACAAAAAAAGATGTTAATTTAATATAAAAAAACAGTATACTATTAATTCAAAAAATACGTTTTTCCAACAAAATAGATTATTTTTCAACCAAATTGTTGAGTTTTTAAGCCAAAAAGACCAATTTTTACAAAAACAGTTAAATTGTGTACTTTTAAACAAAAGGGTGATTTTCATTCAAATGATTAATTTTCAACATAAAAATAAAGTTTTAACAAAAATTGTTCAACTTTTAACCGAATTTCAACCAAAGAAGATAAATTCTCATCGAAAAATACAATACATAGTTCGATATTTCAACAACATTTTAAATTAAAAACTAGCCATTTTAGCTAAAATACAATTTTTATCAGGATTCACAATAATAATTCAATTGACAGCCCTTTTTATACTTTTTGCATACGAATTATTATTTTATTGTTATTCTCTAATTTCCCCGGCTCTAAAGTGCCAAATTTACTGAAAAAATTTAAATTTTTACATTTTTTCACAAGTTTTTAAATAAGACCAATGAATTAATTCATTTCGTTATTTTGGGCAAAAAATGTAACCAAATATAACCTTTTCATAAAAGAAGTAACTTTTTAGTAACCGCTGATCAAAAAAGTAACTAAGTTACTAAAAGGTAACCCGTTCCGAGCCCTGTAATAACATCTGTTTTATTTGTAGTAAAATAGAGGACCTAGATCTTTGGAAAAATCAAAAAAATATAGTTTAAGGGGTCTCGAAAGCCCACTTTCGCAAAAAATTGATTTTATTTTAATTACTGTTTTTAAAGGACTATTTTATTTCGGCATTCATGTATTTATCCTTTTGTCTTCAAAAATAAAAGTATCAATTACAGCAACATTTAAAATGAAGTAAGCCAATTTTTGCAAAAAGACTGACACTATTTTTTTGTTGTTAATTCTGTTAAAAATCTTGGTGATGTATTTCACTCAAAATTAAACAAGGAATGTACTTTAAAGTGAAATAATCCATTAACGGCAATTAAAATATGCTGTTTTATTAGTAAAAAGGAGTTTGAGAAACCCCCCGAAGATTTTTGTTTAATTCTAAAAAAAAAATTATTGAACATTCTTTAGAGAAAATAATTTATTTACTTATATATTTTAAATTAAATGTAATCAAATTTAACACTTAAAAAAAATCTAAAATATTTTGTTAAGGTGGAAATTGATTTAAAATTGAGCAGATCAATCTGCTTGAATAAATGTGATAAATAGTTATCGAGAGTTGAATAACTCACAAAATATCATAAAATTTATAAACCATTTTCAATATCTTGTAAATTTAGTATGTTCGAAAATTGATTATTGAATAAAATACTCACGAGTCAATGATGGTGAGGGTCCGGTCATTTTTGTTGGGGATGATCTTGATGAAAAGTTCCTTGCAGGAGTCAAGCTTCGATGGGTCTGTCAGCGATTCATATCGGATTTTGTCCAGAGCCTGTAATAAAAACATTTAATTCAAAAATCTATAACTTAAAATTTGATCATTCATTTAGGGAGGATTCGATCGGGTTTTAGAAGTATTTTCTCAAATATAGATTTTATTAATATTTATTTGCATTTATGTAGAGATCAGTCTTTCCAAGATTCCCGGAAGTTTCCCCCTATTTTTGAAAACACTTGATTATTAATTAATTATAAAATAATAATAACTAAAATAATGAATAAATGAAAAAAATAATAAAAATAACATAATAAAAAATAATTATGAACACCTTTTCCCCTCCTTTTCTACTTAAATACATGATTTTTGACAATACAATATTTGCATTATACAAGAAAAAGAACTAACAAAGGATAATTCCTTTAAAAAATCTGAAATATTAAATACACATTGTAATAACAATTTGTTCGTTTTATATTTACAAAATTATTTTATTCAAAACTAGAACATGCTACCGCGTGTAGCGAAAGTTTAATGTATTTTTTAACTCATAGAATTATTATAATTGATATAACGTTTTTGTTACAGCTATAACACAGCTGTAATGATGA
Source organism: Andricus curvator (assembly GCA_932195095.1). Classification (NCBI taxonomy): domain Eukaryota; kingdom Metazoa; phylum Arthropoda; class Insecta; order Hymenoptera; family Cynipidae; genus Andricus; species Andricus curvator. Next base: position 25,836 of record CAKNYM010045037.1, on the reverse strand, counting down.
AATGCATTTGTATAATATTGAAGCACTTTAATAAATTATTTATAAATTACAATATAAAAAAATATATATCGTAACACATTGGCTATTTTTTCGCTCCACCCATGTCAATTTGTTATACTTGTATAATATAAATTCTACACCATGTAATTGTTTATTTATACTGCATCCCCAACTGAGTCCATTAAAAAAAATGGTGACATACATAATTAAGTAATTTTTTTAGCTGAATCGAATGGCGCTATTAGTTTTCGGTAGCTCACATTTTAAACAGACTGTTTAAAAAATTTAAAAATATATATATTTTGTTTTGTTTGAAAAATCATCTAGTAGTTTTTGCGCTATTAGTTTTTCAATGATTTTATGAAAATATTTTGTTGTTTGAAAAATTGAAAATAAAAGTATTTTTCTTTTTTTGAGCCGTCTATTTGTCTCCCAACATGTTTCTTGCGTTTAGCTGATATATAAGATTTTTATTGAGCTTAAAAAAAACTATTAAAAAAAAATTTCATGGTACTTAGGAATAAAGGTTTATGACAAAGGACGAATTTTGACGATATTTTTCTCGAAAAATATTAACTTTTTCCAATCGTTTTTCATTAAATTTATTGAATAATAATTTAATGGATTTCCAACGACCAAAGCATATGCAATTAAAAAAATTTAAGGACAGTAATCATTAAAAAAAAAACCATGAAACATAATTTGATTTTCCCTTTTTCGTGAACATATTACCGGGATATTTTTACTTCAAATTACATTCGCAAAAGATTAAGAATTATACATAAACTTATTTGGCAAACGATTTAAAACAATTGATATTTTTTAAGCGAAATTAATAGGGGAAAGGTTAAAAATAAATTTTTATATGTAGAACAGAAGACACCTTTTTATGAGAAAAGGTTGTATTTTAAACAATCTTAAATGAATTTTGAAGTGAGTTCTTCAATTAAAATTTAGAAATAACACATTTGCCAGTAGCGACCCGTTTTTCGAAGAATCCATTTTCGAACAAAAAATCGATTTTTTATTCAAAACTGTTTCATTAATAATTTGTTTACATTTTCAGAAATTTTGAACAATTGAATCTTTACCTGCTAAAAATGCAAATTTCAATTTTCTTCAATTTCCAGCAGTTCAAAATTTGATTTTCAATTTTATTAATTTTCAACAGCTGAAAATTCGATTTTCAATTTTATTAATTTTCAACAGTTGAAAATTCGATTTTTAAAATTTTGAACAGCTGAAAATTCAATTTTCTTGAATTTTCAATTTTATTAACTTTCAACAGATGAAAACTAGATTTTCTTAATTTTTAACTGAAAATTCTTTTTTTGAATTTTCAACAGTTGGAATGTCGATTTTAATTGTTATTGATTTTAATCAGTTAAAAACTCGACTTCAAATTTTATTTATCTTCATCAACAAAAAATTCGATTTTTATAATTTTCAACAGCTGAAAAATCAATTTTCTTGAATTTTCATCAGCTAAAAAATCAATTTCCTTGAATTTTCAACAGCTAAAAATTCGATTTTTAATTTGATTAATTTTCCAGTAGTTGAAAATTCGATTAAAAAAAATTTTAACAGCTGAAAATTCAATTTTCTTGAATTTTCAATTTTATCAACTTTCAACAGATGAATTTTGGATTTTCTTAATTTTTAACAACTGAAAATTCTTTTCTTGAATTTCCAACAGTTGGAAAGTCGATTTTAATTTTTATTGACTTTCATCAGTTAAGAACTCGACTTCAAATTTTATTGATCAGCTAAAAATTCGATTTTCATAATTTTTAACAGCTAAAAATTCAATTTTCTTGAATTTTCATCAGCTAAAAAATAATTTTCTTGAATTTTTAATAGCTAAAAATTCGATTTTCAATTTGATTAATTTTCAGTAGTTGAAAATTCGATTTTTAAAGTTTTTAACAGCTAAAAATTCAATTTTCTTGAGTTTTCAGCACTTGAAAATTCAATTTTCTTCAATTTTGAACAGTTGATAATCCGATTTTTTTTAAAGTTTAACAGTTGATAATTCAATTTAAAAAAAAAACTGAAATTAATAAACAGATTTCAATACATAAAAAAATGTGATAGCAGTTGATTTTTTCGAAAACGAGCCGCAGTTAGAAAATATTCGGTAAAGAAATAGCCCGAAAATTTGAGACAAATAGTCGGATTTTTTCGGCACAAAAATAGCTAGAAAGAGGGTTATTTGTACCAAAATTTCAGTACAAGAGCACCATTTTTTCGCTACTTGTAGAAATTTCCATGTTTAAAAATCAAGAATATTTTCTCTTTTAAAAAATATCAAAGATTTAAATCTTGATACTTTTCGTCCAAAAATTATTTTAGTTTTCAATTTTTATTCAAAGAAAAAAGGAAAATTTTTTCGAGAATAGAGGGAAAAAGGGGAATAATTAAAAAAAAAGGAGACACAGAGTAATAGGGGAAAGACTGACATAGTAAGAAATAAGATTAGGAAAAAAATTTTACAAAAGAAATTTTGATTACTTTTTTAAACTTGGAAAATAAAGATCACAAAATTGTTTCACGAATATAATTAAAAATCACTGATGAATATTTCTGAAATAAAAATAATCATAGGAAAACAATGCTACTTTATTTTAATTTGAAATTATTATAAACATTCAAAAGTATATTAAAAAATAATTAAAAATATAGAAAAAATAATTAAGGCGGGGCTAGACCAAACTTCAAACTTTAATGATAAATTATGACCAGAATAAATAACTTACGTCTGAAGAGTTGGAGATTAATTCTCGGATGAAGATTTCTTTGTTAGAATAAAATGTGTTGATGATCAAACTCATCAGCTGAGCAATTTCAGCCTGAAAAGCGTAAGTTTCAACTTCACCGCCCTCAGCCATGGTGCAGTCTTCCGGCATTTTGATTTAAAAAAAATTATTTTCTACGGTAAAAACCAAATGCACAAATGTCACTCAGTAACTGATCACTGATAGAGAGTTTCTTTTCTTTTTAAAGTCACTCAGAATAAATGTCTTCTCTTTAGTCAGAGAAAAAAAAAAATGCACTTCGAAGTTGATTCGCTTCTATTTTGCTCGCAGTCACTTTTCGGAATATTGCCTGGCTCCGCGCGGCGCTCGTTTTTATGGACTGAGGAAATTTCTAGAAGGCCACGGTCGGAAACGTCGTCACTGTTCGCGAACCTTCTATCGAATTCGGTCTTTTTCGATGAGAATTTTTTCTGAATGCGATATCGTTTTGATTTGAAAAAATGAAAAATATCCGTCGCGTGAATTTTCACAACATTTTCTATAAGAATTAGAGTTAAATTATCAAGATTTTTATTTTTAGCATGAGTTCCGTAGCTCGCTTGACTAGCTACGTCACCGGAAGTTAAATTCAGCCGGGCGACTCTAGAAACGTCGGGAAGTTTTCGGCAGATTTCGACTTGGCTGATGAGAGAGAATGAATGAAAAGGGATAAAAACAGATTCTATTTTTAGAATTTAGCATTTTTGCTGAGAAATTCCTTTTTTTTCTGTGAAAATTTTCAATTAGAAGTAGGAAAATTATTCTAAGTTGCTCGGTTTGTTGCAAGGTCACGCCTATGTGGGTCACGTGAAATTTTCAAATCAATACTTGAGGGTTGTCCAAAAAATTGTTTTTCTGGGAAAAGTAAATTTTTTTTCTGGTTTTTGGATTTTAAAAAAATATAAAGAAACAGAATGTATGTATGTACTTTCTTCTAAAAGGAATATAAAATAAATTAAAAATATTTTTGCGACTCATAAATGGTGCAATAATAATAAAACTTAATTTTTGTTGCAAAATTATTTTTTAAAATTCAAATTTTTGTTTTAATTTTTGAAGAATTGTAAATATGTTGAGTAATTAAATTGTTAAATGGAAATTCTGCAGCTTTTTTATTGAGTAAAAGTCTCAAAAATTCGTAATCAAATGTAAAAATGTATATATTTTTTTGGAATTGATGAAAATGAAATTTATAGAGCTACTTTTAAGATTTAAATAGAAATAGCTTTACATTTCAATTTAGAGGAGTGTTAAAACAATCGTTTTTTTTACGTGTAATTTTATTCTTCATCCATCTAGAATTTTCGATAATTTCCTCGACGTTATAGCGTTACGTGGGGGTTTGAGCCGGTTTTAGTATTCGTGGATAGCCATATACTCATATAGTATGTATGTGTTGGCCGAGGAATTTCTGTCTGCAGAAAATTCGACGAATTTCGATCTGTCAGACGTCTCTAGAAATTAAATATATGTACATCTTTTTCAATTGAATAAAATTGATAAATAGTGTGATTAAATATGAGGAAATAAGCAGTGTGAAGCTGCCCCCCCCAAATAAAAAATTTGAAAATTTTATGTCAAACGTTTGGTGGTCGTTAGAGAGGGTTTGGTAGTCACATCTTATCGTTTGGTTGTTGCTCCTTCCCCATTTTGTCAACAAAATAAAATTCGGGGGGCTAACTTCACACTGCCCCAAAAGGTCAAAATTTCTAAATTTTTCTTTTTGGGGCTGTTTGGTCCTCGTTTGGTAGCGTTTGGTAGTCAATTCTCAACGTTAGAGAGTTGATAGTTTTTTAAATAAACGTTAGGGTCAAACTCAAAATAATAACAATATCCAAAAAATGAAAATGCAGTCTGAAGCAGAATCGTTTGGTAGGCCTATTTCTACGTTTGGTAGTTCAATGGCCAGCGGCGTAGCCAGGAATTTTTTCGGGATGGGGGGGGGCTGACCTTAGGGAAGTAGGGCAAAAAAGGGTATCCGAAAAATAAAATTGCTTAATATTGAAGTTAACAAACATAATTGTTTAAACAATTTATTATTGTTTTTAATACTATTCTCTTTGAATAATGTTAGAAAGTTGCGCTTTTTTCTGAAATTTTCCACTTTTTGTCTATTTTTCACTTAGAGTGTGGTAATAATTGATGAAATTCAACAAACATAATTGTTTAAAAAAAATTATTATTAGTTGCAACTATCTTCTATAGTAATGCTATGTAATTGCGGTTTTTTCAGAAATTTTTCACGTTTTGTGAACTTTTCACTTAGAGCGAGGTAGTAATCATAGCAATTCAACAAACATAGTTGTTTAAAGAAATTATTATTGTTTATAACTATCTTCTTCTATATTAATGCTAGATAGCTGCGGGTTTTTTCTAAAAATGTTCACTTTTTGTCAATTTTTCACTTAGAGTGAGGTATGAATTATTGAAATTTAACAAACATAATTGTTTAATTAAATTATTATTGTTTATAACTATATTCTCCTATAATAATGCTAGATAGTTGCAGTTTTTTCTAAAAAATTTAACATCTTGTCCACTTTATACTTAGGAGATAATAATAATTGCAAGTTAACAATCATAATTGTTTAAACACTTATCATAGTTTATAACTATCGTCTCATAATTTTTCAGCTTTTCTTTAACTTTTTAGTTAGGAACAAATGTGGTCGTCCGAATGAAAATGGTCCTGATACCGATATGGAATTACATACAGAATCATATAACCGGATAAGCTCCCGGCATTTTAAGCCCAAGACGAACCCTTTAGGTTTAAAAATGAGTCGCCGCCCAGCTAACACAGTTACTAGTCCGAATAGTCACATAATTGTAACAAGATTAAAAAAACCAGTCACTGGTGACTTCCATATGCTGGTCACCCAGTGACAATATATTTCCCACTCAAAGTAGTAACAAATTACAAGCGAAGCAGGTAACATTATCCCGCCATTGTAATCACATGCTTGTAACAAAGTGATGTTTGGAAACGCAACGTGCAATGACAGCTTAACCTCAAATTATACATCGTTTCGGAATTATAATTATGAATATTTTTGCAAAAATGTTGGAAAGGAACATAATTAAACGATAAATAAGTTCCAGAAAAGGGAGATAATATGTGAACAAAGCTTTTATAAAAAAACAGATATTTATCAGCTGAACCCTTACGAAAAAGAAATTACATTATAGAGGTTAGACCCAAAATGTATATGTATAAATGAAGATCGCTGCCGGCTGTTACCGACTTGTTACTAGTCTGACAGGGAACGGTTGCAAACAAGCCTCCCTAGTAAACTACGGCGATTATGCCGTTACCTGCTAGGAGACTGAGATACAAGTAAAAATTCCTCTGATAACATGTGATCATTCAGGAACCTTTCAGGATGGTAACAGGTTAGCTGGGCGGGGCATTTTTGAAGTTGTAACATCGAAAAACCGCTTTTCGAGAAAAACACATTTAATGTTGGCGAGAACCATAAGCACACATGTTACTTGCTTTCAGGACATAAATATAGTGTAAAAAATGCAGTATAGGTATTAGTATTATTCGCCACTTAAATAAAAAAATAATAATCTTGAACCTGACTTAGAAAAATTCGTCATGCGGACGCCCACAAATAATAAACATTAATATTAATTTAAACAAAAAGGCTCTCAAGGAAAATTTATATTTAATATGATTTATGTGTAGAAAATTTGAAGAATGTTTCAAATATCTATTTTATTTCAGACAAATGTAATAACAAAAAAGAAAGAGATTGTTCAAGAAATGATTCTCTCTATATTGTTTATTTATTATATGTTCATAACTAAAAAGACAAAGTAATGTTAAATTTGTTTTAAATAAACCGCAACTTTCTAATTATCTAAGAGAAGACAGTTATAATCAATAATAAACTATTAAAACAATTATTTTTATTAACTTGCATTAGTTATTACCTCATAAAGTAAAACTAGAGTAAGACTAGAGTTGACAAAAACTAATTATTAAGTCCCTCGAAGCGAAAAGTGAATAAAAATTGGAATATTTCAGAAAAGACCGCAAATTTCTGGCATTATTGAAAGAAAATATTATTAAAAATAATAATGAATTGTTTGAACAATTATGTTTGTTAACTTGAATTAATTATTACCTCACTCTAATTGAAAATTCGACCAGAAGTGAAAAATTTCAGAAAAAACTGTAACTTCCTATCATTATTCTGAGAGAATATAATAAATATTATTATTATATATATATTATATTATTATATATATTAAAATATATATTATTATATATATATAATATATATTATTATTATTATTATTGATATAAATAATGATGAATTATTTAAGAAATTTCTGGTGAATTTAATTGATCATTGCCTTGCTCTAATATTGAAAAGATTAAAATAAGTTGAAAATTCCGAAAAACCGCGACTTTTCAAATCTATTCTAAGAGAAAATTGCTAAAAAGAATAATAATTTGTTTAAACAATTCATTAAAACCTCTAGTTATTAGTATGAAGTAGGATTTTATGTATTATAAACAATTTGTATTTCAAAAAACCGCAAAAAAATTATATTTAGCGCCAGAAACTCGCGAAACACAATTTTTCACTTATGGGGTTTTTTGGGACCCTATAAAACAGACTTATGGTGGTGATATTTAAAAATTAAGTTTTTATTCGTATTGTATTGCTAACTGTGAAAAGAAATGTTGAGTTTCAACTCGATACATCTAATATTGACGATTCTGAATAAAACTTACAAAAACGTCTTTTTTCATATGGGAAATACGTGTTAAACTTCATGGGGCTTGCGGAACCTCTGAATACAATTTAAAAAATACAAATTTGTTGGGGGGGGGGGCGGATTCGAAAAAGTTTGGGGGCGATATGCATGCAAATTCGAGAAAAAATATTTCCAATGCATTCTGAAGAGCACTTTAGTTTACAATGAGGGGCCTTCCTAATTTATGATCCGCTTACGACTTTCTATCACTGAGAAAAAAAATTTTTGGATCCAAAGAAATGCATTTCTTTCATTGTATTCATTTGAGCCAAAAAACCGTTTACTTAATTGTACTAAATATTGTTTAACAGATATAAACTCGTGCATTGATTCAAAGGAATCATTTCTTTGGGCGACATTTCTTTGAAATAAAGAAATATTTCTTGGCCTCAGAATATGAGATAATTAACTCAAGGAATTGATATCTTTAAAACTAAGAACCTAGTTTCCTTAAATCTTGCTTTCGCATCCAAAGAAATATTTTTTTAGTTCAATAATTTTGAGCCTTTGAATTAAAAAATATTTCATTTGAAATAAGTAACTCATCGATGCGCGAAACAAATATTTTGGTTTCTTTGAATCAAAGAAATATTGACATAAATGAAAGCAATATTAATTAAGTGAAAGCGATATTTCTTTCGTTCTAATAGAACGTGTCATTAGTCGAATAAAGGAATTTGTTCACTTAAGTAATAATTTATTCACTTGGAAGATATGTTTCTTTTAATAAATAGAGTGAAGCGATTTATGTCCAATAAATATTTCCTTCAAGTGAAGAAATATATTTTTGAAATAACTTCATACACCATTCGTTCGAAAAAATATTTTGGTAAAATTCCTTATTTGTACTGAGTAGTTCAGACATACCGCCAGATGCGCAGATTTTATAGTCTCACAATAGAAATGGATTCATTTTCACCGTAGATATAATCTGAAAAATGTGGTGATTGGTGTTTATCGGTCTTCCTCAGCATTGGTCAGTTGGTCTTGCTTGGAATTCTTTTTCCTACTCCGCGCAAATGAAAATAAATATATTATTATAAATTATAATCATTATAATTGCACTGACTATTTTTTTCAATGAATGAATGAATGGCCCTGCTTCATTTTCATACTTTAACTATTCAACATTTTTAAACAATAGGAGAACTTTCTGTTTGAGTAAATTGTTCTTTGAATCAATTAATATTTTCTCAACTCTGTTACGTCTTTTTTTAAACAATATGCCGCATCTTAGAAACAAATAAATATTTATTTCCGTTGAAAAAAATTTCTTTGTTGCAAAGAAATGTTTATTTTACCAAAAAATACGCTTATTTGAATCAAAGAATCATATATTTGTTTCAAAAAAAACTTTTACTCAGTCCGAGTTACATTTATTTGTATGTAATAATTATCTTCTTGAACTTACACTATTCTTCTTTACATTACGGAACTCACTCATCATATCAAATACTTATTTATTACAGTCAATAACAAATCTATTTCGCTCAACGAATATTTTACAGTGTCGAGTAAGTATTTCTATGCCTTAAGCATTGCGTTTCTTAAATCCAAACAAAACATTTCTTTAATCTGAAGAAATATTTCTTCAGCCATATTCTGCTCTACGATTTCTTTGAATCAAAGAAATTTCCTTTGATTCAAATAAGTTTTTTTTTCAGTGTGATTACGAAATTTCGGGGGGGGCTTGAGCCCCCTCAGCCCCCCCCCTGGCGACGCGACGCCACTGTCAATATCCCAAAAACTTTTCGATTTACAGATGTTTTTTAAATAGGGGTGGGGAAAACCTAACAAATTGAATTATCATCAATTTTTCTTTTTTAAATCGTTTGTTGGTTGCACTTAGACATTTGGTAGCCGTGTCTCAACATTATAGCCTGGATAATTGTTTAGATAATAAAAAAACAAAGTTTCACAGTGAAACCAAAAAACTTTAAAATTCAAAAAATGAAACTGTATTTAGAAGAAAAATCGTTTGGTAGTCCCATTTCTATGTTTGGTAGTTCAGTGGCCTAAAATTTTCTTGATTTCCAGCAGTTTTTCGAAAAGTGGTGGGGACAGACTCAAAAATGGAAAATCGTCCAATTTTCTTTTTCACATCGTTTAGTGGTTGCATTGTCAGGTTTGGTAGTCATGTGTCGACGTTAGAGAGTAGATAATTGTTTGAATAATTAAAAAATAAAGATATACGCTATGACAAAAAGGTTTAAAATCCAAAAAAATGGAGTTATTTTCAGGAGCAGAATCGTTTGGTGGTCCCATTTCTACGTTTGGTAGTTCGGTGGTCCTAAAACTTTTCGATCTACAGCAGTTTTTGTAAAAGTGGTGGGCGATGACTCAAAAATGGAAAATCATCTATTTTTCTTTTTGGGATCGTTTAGTGGTGCATTTTGGTATTTGGTAGGCCTGAGTCGACGCTAGAGCCCGTGCAGAAATTTGCCCATCTTTCCCTATTTGAAGTTGGGTTATGAAGGGGCCCCTATCAGAATATCTAGTCTAGAAAAAACTAATGGGGGCCCTATCAGGTTCTAGTGAAGAATTCCATGCTTCGCATAGGTATGGCAAATCTATCTGTATCTAGTGAGGCCCCGACAAGAAAATTCCTAAAATCTTATTCTTATTACCTGAAGTATTAATTTGGAAGGGTTTGACGGTTTTGGTATGCAGAAATAGTGTTTTTTTGTGTGCATATAAACGCTTTTTCCCCGAAAACTTGATTTAGGGCACTGTTGAACATTTTATTCAGAACCAGGCACGTATGTGTCAGTTAAAGTTAAAGAGGTTATGTAAAGTACAGCTGTCCACTGCTTCGCCGCAGAGCTTTCAAGTTTTGTGTTTTTATTTCTTGCTGTAATTTTGTATTGTGTTTGACAATTATTCTTCTCCACGATGGAAGAGGAAAGGCGCCTGTAAGAGTAAAGATGATTTCGGAGCAAAAAGTTCCGTTTAATGCAAAAATTCGAAGAAGAATGCGATGAAAGTGAGGTTATAATGTTTGGAGCTGCTCTCTCCGACGACCACGTGGAAGGTAAATAATGTATTAATAATTTAACACATTTTATTTGAACGAATCATTTAACAGTAAATATCATCTAATAATAACACAACATAAAAATAATATTCTCCTATATTATAATACAAAAAATGTCAAATAAGTAAATGTACAAAAATTGCGCTACGTACAAAAATCAAAATCATTTATAATTAAGCAAATGGCAATTTTTAGTGTACTATTATTATTTCAGCTGCTATTTCCAACACGCGTAATGATTCAACGGGCCAAAATATCAATGAGAAAGTCTTCCTCACGGACTTGAAAAATATTCTTCCCAACGCCAAGGACTGGGAAAGAGGATGGAACCTCCGAGCTGCTGTCAATAATAATAATAAATAATATTACATTATATTACATTATTATTAATATTAAATCAATTGTAAAATACTCTTAATTTGAATGTTACTGCAGAATATTATTCATCCCAATAACTTAAATCGAATACAGGGGCCCCGTAGGGGCCCTTCTCTTTAATAGGGTTACAGGCGGGCGACCCCCACCAGAACCCTACTAGAAAATCTAGTAGGGCCCCCATGGCCAGAGCGTTACGTTATAGATGGGGGCCCGACTAGTTTTCCTCGCAAGAGCCCGATTGGAGATAGGGAAAACTAGTCAGGGCCCCACTAGAGCCCTTTCAAAATTTCTGCGATTGTTTTGACGATTGTTTGAATATTTAGAAAACAATGTTTTGCGCTATGAACAAAACCTTTCGAAATTAAAAAAAATGAAGCTTGAAAAACCTAAAACTAATGGAAATTTTTAGTATTTAAGATAAGACATGCTTAGCAGGTGAAGATTTATACATATAAATATTCATACATATGTAATAAATATTAACGAAAGATGACATATGGCGTTCAAAGACAATAAGTTAAGCAAATTATACCTTTAGGAATACTTTCGGCCCTAATATAGTTAGAATAAGGTTTTTATTCTTTATTCATGACCCGTTTTATTTGCTTTTATAATTGAGGAAATTTCAATAAAGTGAGTGCATTAATAATAATAACGCATGTAAAGTAGGTATATGTCAAATTGTATGGGATTTGGTTGATTTCATGCTTAACGGCTGATTCTTACGCACATAAAAATGTCCATTCGTATAGTTAAATTTGAAGTTATGTTTCACTTTGTCAAACATATTATGGGAAAGACATAAAGATGGATTGCATTTTGCTTTTTTGCTAGTTATTTCTAGCAGAATTAGGCAGGGTGGCTGAAAACTTCATTTTCAAAATTCCCTGATTTTTCCTTTACCAATTTTTCATTTTTCCTGACCATTGATATTCAAATACCAGCATTTTAATCTTGTAATATTTCTAACGCATGATCTTTTATGAACGGAATAAAACAATATTTCATATACAAATTTTCAAATTTATTTATTTTAAACAAACAAAAATTACTTTTCTACCATAAAAGATGACTTTTTAACAAAATGCTTGACTTTTCAATAAAATAATTAATTTTTAACAAAATAATTGAATTTTGAACCTAAAAAGATGAAGTCTCAACAAAAAAGTGTACTCTCTAACGTCGACACATGACTACCAAACATCACCATGCAACCATTAAACGATCCAAAGAAGAAAAATAGACGATTTTTTATTTTTGAGTCTGCCCCCACCACTTATAGAAAAACTGCTGTAGTTCGAAAAGTTTTTGGACAACCGAACTACCAGACGAAGAAATGGGACTACCAAACGATTCTGCTTCTGAAAGTAACTCAATTTTTTGGAATTTACACATTTTTTTGTCATAGCGTTTATCTACATTTTTTAATTATTTAAACAATTATCTACTCTCTAACGTCGACTCACGACTACCGCTAAAGGATGTGAAAAAGAAAATTTGACGGTTTTTCATTTTTGAGTCTTCCTCTAACACTTTTAGAAAAACTGCTGTAAATGGAACAGTTTTTGGACCACTGAACTACCAAACGTGGAAATGGGACTAACAAACGTTTTTGCTTCTGAAAATAACTCAATTTTTTTAAATTTCCAAATTTTTTGATCAAAGCGTAAAACTTTGTTTTTTAATTATTTAAACAATTGTCTACTCTCTAACGCCGACACATGACTATCAAACCTCACAATGCAACCACTAAACGATGTGGCAAAGAAAATTTGACGATTTTTCGTTTTTGAGTCATCCCCCACCACTTTTCGAAAAACTGCTGTAAATCTAAAAGTTTTTGAGCCACTGAACTACCAAAGATAGAAATGGGACTACCAAACGATTTTTCTTCTAAATACAGTTTCATTTTTTGAATTTTAAAGTTTTTTGGTTTCACTGTGGAACTTTGTTTTTTTATTATCTAAACAATTATCCAGGCTATAATGTTGAGACACGGCTACCAAACGTCTAAGTGCAACAAACAAACGATTTAAAAAAGAAAAATTGATGATAAATCAATTTTTAATATTTTCCCCACCCTTATTCAAAAAACATCTGTAAATCGAAAAGTTTTTGGGCCATTGAACTACCAAACGTAGAAATAGGCCTACCAAACGATTTTGCTTCAGACTGCATTTTCATTTTTTGGATATTGTTATTATTTTGAGTTTGACTCTGAGGATTTGTTTTTCGTTTATTTAAAAAACTATCAACTCTCTAACGTTGAGAGTTGACTACCAAACGCTACCAAACTAGGACCAAACAGTCCCACAAAGAAAAATTTAGAAATTTTGACCTTTTGGGGCAGTGTGAAGTTAGCCCGCCGAATTTTGTTTTGTTGAAAAAATGGGGAAGGAACAACAACCAAACGATAAGATATAACTACCAAACCCTCTCTAACGACCACCAAACGTTTGACATAAAATTTTCAAATTTTTTAGTGGGGGGGGGGGGGGCCAGCTTCACACCGCTGAGGAAATACTGGGACAACCGAAAAATCCTGAAAAATTTATAAATTATAATATTACCGAATTGGGAAATTTCCGAAGAATAAAATTCCCTACGCAGTCAAATTCCCGAATAATAAAATTTCAGAACAGTTTGTAATATCACCTAATTAGAAAATTGCCGAACAGTTTATAATAAATAATATTACCGAATTGGAAAGAATTCCCGATTAATAAAATTCTCGAATTAGAAAATTCCTGAATAATAAAATTCCCGAACCGTTTATAATATTACCGAGTTGGAAAACTCACGAATAATAAAATTCCCGACAGTTTATAATATTACCGAATTGGAAAATTCCCTAATAATAAAATTCCCGAAAGTTTATAATATTACCGAATTGGAAAATTCCCGAATAATAAAATTCCTGAAAAGTTTATAATATTACCGAATTGGAAAATTCCCTAATAATAAAATTCCCGACAGTTTATAATTTTACCGAATTGGAAAATTCTCGAATAATAAAATTCCTGACAGTTTATAATATTACCGAATTGGAAAATTCCCGAACAGTTTATAATATTACCGAATTGGAAAATTCCCGAATAATAAAATTCCCGACAGTTTATAATATTACCGAATTGGAAAATT
>CAKNYM010045036.1:40104-65133 GCA_932195095.1 Andricus curvator | reverse complement strand
GCGCTATTTGAGATAATTATTATGGTCAGCAAGGTAAAACAAATGTGATCCAGAATCCCTGTAAAATTATGGCCTGTGATTGATACTGAAAAAGAAGTTGATACTGAAAATTTGCTACCAGGAAAGAAAAGAAAGAGGGACGAAAATACGACAAGAGTTCAAACTTTTGTTATTTTTGTGACGATCGCGGTTTGGCGCGAATCTGCTTTATCGGTCAGATAAGGCAGAAATACTGCATTGTATACTCTTTGCACTATAATATTCATAAAATGCATATTTGTGGTTAATAATTAAAATATAAAATAACTAAGCCTAGAAATATAAGATTTAATAATATTGCATGATTTATGGAAGCTCAGAATGCACGTAGGACAGGATGCAGAGGGACCCGCATGACTTAAAATTATCTCTCAAGAATGTATATACTTTTAGAAATTTGAGAATTACAACTTAAGGCCTTACGCACATCCTGTTTTTTAAAATAGCTATAAAGAAAGGAATGCCTTGGAATTTGAAGTTTAGCTTTTGAGGGTTCTCAAGATTTAGGGACATCTTGAATGTATATACGCGTGTAATTTCAAAATAGCTTTTCTTAGAAGAATTTTAGTTTTAGAAAATAGAAAGGAAACCTGAAAAAAAGGGCTATTGTACGGAGAGCTCGAGTGTCCCGGTCTGGTCAACATGTGTGGCACAGGGCCGATTCTCGCGGATTCTTGGGACTGTTCGGTTTCATCAAAAAGGTCATAAATTTTCGAGCGTAAAGTCCCGGGGTCCTGGAGAATCTCAAGTGCGGAAGGGGTCGCATAAAAAACAGAGTGGCCGAACCAGCCTCCCACGGTGCCAGTATCGGTGCTCTCGGCGCTTTCCACGACTTTTCCAGGGGTGGGGAAATTTCGAAAAGAGTGAAAGGAATCTCTGTCCTGATTGGCTACAATTGGGCCAGGGCGTTCCTCAACTCTCAGAAATCTTCCTCGGAGGGCTGGAGTAATCACTTCTTCCCTCTGGAGAGAACAGATACTTTCCGATCGCCAAACTAAATTGACGTACGCTCTTTTCCAAATAGAAATAGATTTTGTTCCAGTTTAAATTTGTAGAATTTATTAGAGTAGTATACGCGTGAACCGCGGCCAAGGCATTTCCAAATTATCGTTTTTATACAATTAAAAATAAATTCGGATTAAAGTTAAATTTCCGTTCCATTTTTATTTGTAATTTAGCACCTTTTCACTTTCTTACGTTTCAACGTTCAATTGGCAGAAACTTGGTTTGAATTACAGATTCCTTTTAGATCGACCCCCGGGCACGTTACAAAAATGGTGACAGCGTTGTGGGATTCTGCCAAAGTTAGTGATTGGTGATTTTCATTTTAATAAAAGAACTTTCACTTCAGTGATGCAAAAATTTTAACTTTGAAGATAAAAGAAAAGTTATGAGTGTTTCTCTTAGTATAAAAAATAAAATAAAATAGCGGGTCGCGTTTCGCGTCGGTTCATTTAAAAACATTGTTTGTGCTGTGATTTTTGCTAATAAAAAAAGTGAGCGTGTCATCGTAAAAACTTCAACAAATTAAATAAATATTCGGAAATACAATTGCCAAAGACAGAAAATTTGTTGGCAAAATATTATTGCAAATATAGAAACCAGAGGACCAGGACTAGGACTAGGACCAACGGACCACGGGAACCAGAGGACATCACCGGGACGTCGCCAGGACAGCGGCCAGGACCAAGACCAACGGACAACGGGGACCAGAGGACATCGCCAGGACAGCAGCCAGGTTTTTAACCTGTTGGGGCGGATCCAGTAGTCCCAAAATTACCAGAAATACATCGTGTCACTACAATTCTGGTAATTAGGACAAAGCTAGTATTTCAGCAAAGTCCTCACCCTTCCTACACGTTTTTTCCTCAACTTGGAGGTTTTCCGTCGTAGGCTTGCGATATCTTTATCGCAAGGTGAATGCGAGGGTGTGCGTCAACTCAAGGGTGAGCTGATGCAGCGGCTGACATTTGTCACTTTGTCAGTATCGCATCTACAAAGGAGTTTGGAGATTTTTCATCGCCAAGGACTGTAAAGACCCAGTGACCTACATCCCCTGCAGCTAAGGACTCTGAGAAGGAAGAACGTCGTTCAGAATCTGAGAGGCTACAAACAGTGCTCAGTGAGAAGTGCCGTGAAGTGATAAGGGATCTAGAGAATCTCAAAAGTCATTTTTGTGCAATATTGTGCTATTTGTGTGCAAGTTTACAAGTGTGCTGAGCTGAATGAACCAAAATGTCATCAATGTAAGTCTCGCATGCATCCACTTTATGTCCTTTTTTCTGAGCTTGCGATTTTCATTGAATTCATGAATTTTCAGTTTACTCTTGTTCGAATTTGTTTTGTTTTAGCTTAAAATCCAATTTTGTAGGAAAATTGTAGGAAACTATTTTTCTTAAATTTTGATCCATTGTGTGTATTTGAAAATTTAATGTGTTGACATTTTTAATTAAAAATCAAAGCTAAAATGGCGGACAAAAACGAAGCTCCTGTAAATAACTCAGAACCTGAGAGTCACACACCCCCTGCTTCCACGAGTCAAGCATCAATTAGCCACTCTCCTTCTGTACCGGTTCTCCATGAACTTAGCCAGTTGAGCAATGTTGCTCCTAATTCTCGAATTACTTATTTGATACCTGTCTCAAGTTTGCCAGACTCAGTTTCAACAGAACAACCCCGATATTTCATTTATTCTGCACCCAATGGCGAAATTTCCAATTTGATTTCACACCCCAGTGCCAATGGCCTTATTTCTAATGTTGTCACAGACCCACTTTCTGCAGCAGCATCTTGTCCTCCTAGCATGATTTCTTTGCCCACAGAATCACGTCACGTTAGCGTCAAAATTGCAGCCGCAATGGTTCCAACATTTGACGGTAACACTCCACCTGTTGGAACTTTTATTCGTGACTGTAGATTTGCTGAACAATCTGTACATCCAGGAGACAGACTATTTTTAGCTAAGCTTATCAGGACTCGCGTAAAAGGTGATGCAGATGCTTATTTGCAAAGCACAAGCGAACCCGCAAATCTCGAAGAACTTCTTAATACTTTGCAACTTGCGTTTAGTCCTCAGAAAGATCTTAGCCAATTGCAAGCTCAAATGTCGAACGTGTTGCAAAAGAATGACGAATCAGTTTTGCAATATGGCATTAGAGTAAGCGAAATACTTCGAAGAACCGTCGAAGTAATCGAGATCGGCTTTCCTATTGAAGCAGTCGCTGGAATGCGACTCGGCGCCAATAGAAACGCAACTTCTTGTTTTATTCGAGGTTTAAAGCCAGAAATCGAAAATCGTGTTTCACTAAGAAATCCCGCGACTTTGCAAAATGCAATAAGTATTGCCACAATAATTGAAAATGAGGTATCGCATTTAGAACAGCTGCGCCGTGCTCGCGAACTCGATGCTGGCAACGGTCAGCCCGGATACGCTATAGGTCAAGTTGCATTGGTACAGGGAAGAAAAGATGGAAATTTTAGTAAAAATAACTCTTGTTTCAAATGTGGTAAACCTGGTCACTTTAAACGCGAATGTCGTTCTAAAATATCAAACCCCGCGAATAATCAAAAGGATAACAGCGGCAAAGACGGAAGATACTGCACATTTTGCGAAAGGAAGGGTCATGTTACTGAAAAATGCTTCCTTAAAGAAAAATTTGAACGCATGAAAAAAGAGTTTTTTCAGAATGGAGATCCAAAACAGGGCCCGGATCGCAAGAAACAACGGGATTCGGAAACCGGCAACCAAAACAGCGAAGTAGCGCAAAACCGACCGCCCGACGCGTCCTCTGCACCTTAAGACAAAATAAAAGAATAAAATCGGCAGTAGTCTCAATTTCAAATCACGATTTCTTGGGAGATAATGCGGATTTATTAATCGATACCGGTTTTGATTTAAACCTTTTCAAAGAAAACGCGATCAGGCCCCACGTAAAAATTGATAAAAGTAAAATATTTTACTTGACAGGAATAGGAAAAGGATTAACTAAAACTAAAGGCGAAATAACTCTTTACCTTAAAGATATAGAATGCAAGTTTCAGGTAGTTCCAAAAAATCTCCCTATTTCTCAAAAAGGTATTCTAGGAATCGAATTTCTAAGCACTCAGGGTGCAACCCTTCAATTTAATGATAAGAGAAACGGACAATTAATTGTCAATAAAGAGACATTTCCTTTCGAAACTCATGACACAATACATTTACCGCCGCGTACAAAGAAATTATTCAAGATTGCTATAAAATCTACCGATCTAAAATGTGGATATATTCCCAGGATCGAAGCGGGACCAGGTGTGTACCTGGGCGAGGCATTAGTGACCCCTAAAGCGAACACAGTCACAGTCTTTGCTATAAACTCGACCAACGAGGCAATTGACTTGACTCTTCCACCTGTCGAACTAGAGGATTTCTCCATTATCAAACCACAACTTAGGACATGTACTGAAACTGACGATGACATTAAAAAAGACGCTCTTAAAGCGAAAAGATTTTGTGAAGTTTCTAAGATTTTAAAATTTGACGATTTGGCTCAAGAGGAAATTACTTCTCTGTTAACTGACGTAAACTGTTATCCATATCAATTTAATATACCTGGAGACAAGCTAGGCTTTACATCTGTAACTACTCACGAGATAAGAACGACAGACGAAAAACCTACAAATTCTAAAATCTACAGATATCCTCAAATTCATAAAGAAGAAATTAAAAAACAAGTAAATGAGCTTTTAGAAAATGATATTATTGAAACCTCTAATTCACCCTACAATTCACCGGTCTGGATTGTGCCAAAGAAGTCTGATTCGCAAGGAAATAAACGGTGGCGCATGGTAATAGATTACCGAGCCCTTAATGAAAAGACTATTAGCGACGCTTACCCCTTGCCTAATATCACTGACATTCTTGATCAGTTGGGAGGAGCAAAGTATTTTACTACGCTAGACCTTGCTTCGGGATTTCATCAAATTCCGATGGATCCCAAATCAAGAGCAAAAACAGCATTTTCCACTCCTTTTGGCCATTACGAATTCAAACGTATGCCATTTGGATTGAAAAATGCACCTCCCACTTTTCAGCGGGTTATGGACCGAGTGCTTTCTGGTCTTCAAGGAATTGAGCTTTTTGTTTATATGGACGACATCGTCATCTATGCTAACTCCCTGGAAGAACACTCCCGGAAGCTCAGAAAGCTCTTGGAGAGATTGAAATCCGCTGGGTTAACACTGCAACCTGATAAGTGTCATTTCTTGCGAAAAGAAATCACTTATCTAGGTCACGTGATTACCCAAGAAGGTGTAAAACCAGACTCTCGCAAGGTGGAGGCCGTGAGAAATTTTCCGATTCCTAGAAACAGAAAAAATGTTAAACAATTCCTCGGTCTTGTTGGATACTATCGGAAATTTATTCCAGAGTTTGCAAAAATCGCAAAGCCTCTGAATTATCTCACGCGTCTTGACGTGAAGTTTCATTGGAATGCATCACAGCAGCAGGCTTTTGAGATTTTGCGTGACAGAATAACATCCGAGCCTATCCTTCAATACCCAGATTTTTCTAAACCGTTTATTGTCACGACTGACGCATCTGATTACGCAATAGGAGCAGTGCTCAGTCAGGGTGAAATTGGTACAGATTTGCCAATCGCTTTTGCCTCTCGTACTCTAAATGGGCCCGAAACACGTTACTCTACAACCGAAAAAGAACTTCTTGCTATACTCTTTGGCGTAGAGCATTTTCGACCATATTTATATGGACACCGGTTTAAGTTGGTTACCGACCATCGACCGTTAGTTTGGCTGCACAATATTAAAAATCCTGCATCGAAACTAGCAAGATGGAAATTACGTTTGGCCGAATATGATTATATAGTGATTTATAAGCCCGGTAGAATCAACTCAAATGCAGACGCTCTCTCAAGGAATCCCGTAGAGATTAGTATAACTTTGAATGAAGAACAAAAAGAGAGTTGCGAAATAGTCGATCTCGAAAATCCTCCAAAAGTAAGCCAAGAAGTTGATCCTACAGGTGCTTTTCTAGACAAGGGCATTCATTTAGATTCTGATTACTTCGACTCGGGGCAGGTGATGACGATCAGACAAGATCAAATTGGCTCGAGTCGAGGGGATGACGAATTGAGTGATAATGAAGTTTAAAAAAATTCCGTCATATGTAAAAGTTTGAATATAGTCCAGGCATCTTGTACGAAAAAATTTATTTTCATCTGGAACGGTTTGTTACTTATGATATTAATGCCGTTGCCGTTTTCCGTAGGATATTTGCCGAACGAGCTATTTAAAAAACTTTTTCTGGTTAAAAATAGCAAAAAATGTGTTTTTTTTTTAAGAGTCCTAACTCTTGACCTATGAAGGCTGGAAGATGGTTTTTTTTTTACATTTACACATAATTTTCTACATGAAATTTTTTTCTTTGTCATGATTAACATAGATTTACCCACAAAATAATTATTTTCAACAAACTAAACACGAGTAATTTGCTATGAAGAATACGTCAAAAGTGGTCAAGTTTGGGAGGCCATAACTTATGACACTTTGAGGTTCGGTCATTGTTCTTTTTAGAATTAGTCGAAATTGCGTACACTTTAATTAGAATGGAGAATATTTTTTCGTAAAATTGACAGGTTCTAAAGTACAAATATTAACTTCAGAATTGGGTTTTTAGCCTCCTTTTTGAAAAAAATCGGGGTTCTTTGAAGACATACAACTCTGCGCCTATTCTTGAAAGAATTTTCTTCTTTTTTTTTAACTTTTTCAGAATTTTCTAAAGTTTACGAAAGCAGTCTACGAAAACACTGTTTTTGGATAATTGTTCAAAAATATTTTCGGGAAGCGTCGTAGTCATGTTTGGAAAAGTTCAAATTCCCATCCCATTGAAATTCTCAGTGAAACGCTATAGAAAACGAACGCGGTGAAAAATTACAAGATGCCTGGACTAATATGACGAGAGTTTTTTAGACGGAAAGTTATTGTTTTTAGTGCTAATGTTGATCCACTGCAATTTGCCTTTCTATATATAGGGTGCTTCAAACCTTCCTTGCCACTCTGCAATAGTAAATTTTGGATTACAACATAAACGGTAGGGTTGTTAATGAATTTTCCTTACATATAAACCTCTGTAACAATTTCAGAACTTTGCAGGTGTGAAAATGGAATGTGCGTTATTTTCAATACATTTCACGTATAACTTCTATGGAAACAATCAAATATTTATCAAGCAGATCGTTATGTCTTGTAGTCTTAAGAAATAAGAATATTCTCTCCATTTTCAGTACTGAACTTTTTTTAAATGAAAAATTTGGACAAAGCAACCATTTTTTACATAACAATTGAAACATTTGTTACCGTATTGGGAAAAGTATAGGAAATATGATTGTTTGTTTTTTTTGGTAAAAATATATTTTTTTGTACTCAGGAGCCGTGTATAAATTACGTGAAGAAATTAATTACGTCAAAAAAATTATTTATCGGAAAATTCCCGTAATGGGGCATAATACTCTGTCTGATTTTTCCCTACATTAACAATGTTAGAATTGCAAGAGCCCATACTGCTGGAGAATATTCTTCTTTCTACGTGTAGATTAATAAATATCAATTTTGTCGAATAAATACGTCCAAATCATACAAATAATATTAAAAGTTGAAACCCTCAAGGATATTGTATATCATATTTTACTGGAGAAGCAAGAGAAGAAATGTATTTCTTGTTTATTAGTTCGTTATTTAATATTATAGGATTTTGTTATTGTTATACTTTTAATATTTTTAAATGTTGAGTTAGAATCGCAATTTTTTTTTTTAAGTGTTTCATTGAAACAATTTCTGCACTTGAGCTCTCGAATTTAAACTCGCCGGACGCTCGAAAACGCTAAAAGCGTTGCCCCGGGTCTCAAGGAATGGGAATTTTCAAATTCACAAAATTAATTTTCTAGATGTAGGCTTCTATATTTTAACAAGGCATATTTAGAATTTTTATGTCTCAAAATTAGTTTTAAGAATAAAAATTAAAAACTGAAAAGAAATTTTTTTTCCTAATATTCAATAAGTAATTAAAACATAAATCATCACAACTCGTACAAATTTTATTGAAACTCTTTGAAAGTAAGGACACATACAAAGTATACTCAGCGAATGCCTACAAAATAATAAAAAGTTTAAAATGACCTTTTTTTTAATAATATCCAATTGCAAATTAAGGCCGATCTGTAACCACATTTTTCAACTTTCGGAGACAAAAAGTATCGAGGCCACTTCAAATCTAAAACAACTTCCAGCGAGAAAGTTGTTCTATATAGTTCAAAGAAAATGTCTGGAATATTTTAGATAAATTCATTAAAAATTGATTGAAATATGTACTTTGTAAAATAGTACGAGAGTCGGGTGAGTTATTGGATCCGAGAGCTCAACTGTACCTACGATAACGATAAAATGTTTTCTTATTTATAAGTTTCTTTTTGAAGTTGTACCTACATTATTCAGATTTTTTCCACGAGTGCAGAAAGATAAGCATGAGAGTAGAGAATGTATAAGTACAAAATCAAATAATGCAAAAAATGCCCATAAATTTTATTATAATTCTAAGAAAATAATTATTGTATGCGAAGGACATTATTTGTACATTTTTATTAGTGTATTGATTAATAAGTTCACGTGTTTATTATGGTTACAATTTAAAAGCAAATAATATTCAATAAATGCTCACATATTGTAATAATAATGACTATTGTAATTAATCATTCTAAGAAAAGAATTATTCGTCTAAGCGAATAAAAAAATTTCTAATGGGGTTATTGAAAAAAACTCTTTTTTTTCAATTTTAACTTAAAATATTAAAATACAAAGTTTCAAATGAAAAACGCATCGGTGGATATTTCCATTCACGAAAATATTGGAAGAAAGTGAATTATTATATTATAGATTAGCAGTTCGAACTCGAAAGTTCATTGCCTCATCTACCCGAGACCGCCACACATCTCTGTCTTGTGCATTCTCCATCCAGTTTAGGTAATCATGTCCTAGTTCTTTTAGATCATCCCTTACATTTTTCTCCCATCTGTTTCTCGGTCTGCCTAGGGGTCTCTTACCAGTCGGCCTCCCTCTTAAAACTTGCGCTACTGTTCTTTCATTGCCCATTCTTGCTACATGCCCCGCCCATCTTAATTTACGCGCTTTCATTACTCTATTAATATTTGCTGACCCGTAGAGAGCGTGCAGCTCATCATTATGCAGTTTTCTCCACTCGCCGGTCTCTTCGTCCCTTTTTGGACCATAGATTTTTCTAAGTACTTTATTCTCGAAAACTCTAAACCTATTCTCTTCTCCTTTCGTCAGCGCCCACGTTTCACACCCGTACATGACGACCGGCATTATTATCGTTTTGTAAATTCTTACTTTGATGTTTCTAGATAGCGATCGCGATTTTAGTAGCGTGTTTGCTGCATAATAGCACCCATTGCCAGCGTGTAGCCGCGCATTGATTTCCGTTTTAATCTTATTTTCGCTAGTTATAATAGACCCGAGGTATTTAAACTCGTTAACCCTTTCGAATTTCATATTTCCGGCCATTAGATCTCCGTCTGGATTACTTTGTCCGGACCTGACGACGGTCATATATTTTGTCTTCGATTCGATAACTTCCAAGCCAATCTCTTTGGCTTTTGCGATCAAGATTTCTGCATTTTTAGCTACCGTTTCTTTATCATCCCCTAGTACGTCGAGATCATCCGCATATCCAAGAATTTGTATTACCCCATTGAGGGTAGCACCGGTCGGATTCGCCTGCACTTGCCTAACCACGTATTCTAAAACTAAGTTAAAAAGGACGCACGAAAGTGCATCGCCCTGTTTCAGGCCATCGCGGATCGAAAACTCTTCAGATAAACTACCGTTTACGCGTATTCTACCCTTACTGCCGCTTAAGCAGATTTCGATAAGTCTAACCAATTTTCTTGGCACACCCAAGAACTCTAGGATCCAGTACATTCGCGCGCGTATAATAGAGTCGTAAGCTTTTTTAAAATCGATAAATAGCTGATGTACTGCTTCTTTAAATTCCCATTTCTTTTCTAACAGTTGTCTAATTGTAAACATTTGATCGCTTGTAGATCGGTTTCGGCGGAATCCACACTGGTAATCCCCAATGATTTCCTCGGCAAAAGGAGTTAGTCTACTTAGGATAACATTAGACAGGATCTTGTAGCACGAAGGCACAAGTGAAATTCCCCGATAGTTGTTACAGTTAGTTTTATCGCCTTTTTTAAAGATGGGAATAATGATAGAGGTATTCCATTCTTCCGGCATGCGTTCTGTTTTCCAAACTGCGCGTATCAATTTACAAATTTGCCTTGTGAGGCAAGGGCCTCCATTTTTTATCAGTTCTGACGGTAGGTCATCGATGCCCGCGGCTTTGTTATTTTTCAACTTCTTTATGGCCATTTCTATTTCTATATCAGTAGGATCGTTAATTAATAGATCAGCAGTGTGGATTTCGCCGAGATTACCTTCAACGGGGGCTTCGCGTACATTTAATAGTTTATCGAAATAATCTTTCCATAAATTCAGTCTCTCTGTCGCATCGGCTACTAGATTGCCATTTTCGTCCCTCATTACTTCCGTTCTACTTTGAAAGCCTTTCCTTATAAAATTGATTCCCCTGTACATCTCACGCGGGTTATTTTGTTTATTATGCGCTTCTATTGCTAGTATTTTATTCTTTTCCCACTCCCTTTTCTTGGATCTATAGAGCCTATTTGTACTTTTGCTAATCTCGAGATATTTCTTATGTGTTTGATCGCACTTATTTTGTAAACTACTTAGTCTGGCCTTCCGACGTTTCTCAAACCAGAGTTTGCACTCTTCGTCAAACCATGGTTTGCTTTTGGTTACTTTCTTAAAACCTATCGTAAGTTTCGCGGCTGCCTTTATCGCCTTTTTCGTATTGCTCCACAGGGTTTCCGGGTCCTCCTCGTGATTATTGTTATCGTCTCTCTGTTCTTGGAGAGCGTCGAAACTATTAGAAATCTCAACTTGGTAATTTAATGTTTCTGTTGCTGTTTTGAACTTATCTGTATTGAAACGAACTGTTGGCTCTGTGCGGCTTGTTTTCTTACTTACCGCTAGCCTAGATCTTAGTTTTACTATCACGAGAAAATGGTCTGAATTTAAATCCGCTCCCTTATACGATCTTATATCGAGAATGTTTGTATAACGTCTTCTGTCAATTAGAACGTGATCAATCTGATTGTGAGTATTACCATCTGGTGATGTCCAGGTGGCCTTATGTATATTTTTATGCTTGAAATATGTGCTTTTGACAACGAGGTTCTTTGAAGCTGCAAAGTTTATTACTCTGGTTCCATTATCATTACTGACGTCATGCAAACTTTCTGATCCTATTGTAGGCCTATACATTGGTTCTTTTCCAATTTTCGCGTTGAAATCCCCCAATACTATTTTTGCGTCAAACGTTGAGAACTTGTCAAAAACCTGCTCGATTGTTTCATAAAAAAGATCTTTAGTGTCTTCGTCTTTGTCCTCGGTGGGGCAGTGCACATTGATTAATACGTGTTTGCTGAAATTACCCTTTAGTACAATGTATGATAACCGGTCGTTAATGAATTGCATGTCGATAAGTGCTTGCGAAATTCGTTTATTAATAAGAAAACCAGTCCCCAGTCTTTGCCCCTTAGCTCCTCCCCAGTGCAAAGTATAGTTATCCCTAGAAATTGACGCGAAATCGCCCGACCAGCAGGTTTCTTGTAATGCTATTAAGTCAGTTTTGTAATCAATTGCTATCTTAATGAGTTCGCTAAATCGGCCAGTTTTCAGACTACGCGCGTTTAGAGTTCCCACCCTTAGATCTTTAACTGTAGTTTTTTGATTTTGCAAGTTAGCCATGGTAGTTTCAAGATAATCCGCACGTTAGGATCCTATTCCGATCGTAGGTGAGTCCACTGTCCCAGGAGTGATAACCCCCATACCTCCCTAGGTCTAAGTATGGGAGCTTTCCGACTCTGACAAGGACCATGTCAACTTGTCGCCAGACACATTACAGTTTCATCCTCGTACCCTAACGTCCTCCTGCAAGGCAGCGCGCCTACTGGCATCAATACCCCTTTGGCCCTATGCAGGCGAATCATTCCACATATCCCTTGAGGGCAGTGTCATCGCTGCAGTGTCCAATGGGCAGCAGGATTTTTCCCTTACAAGATTTTTAGTTTTGGTTCGGGTATAGTTTCTAGGTGGGTACACGCGGCACCTTGGCTTGCCAGAACCCACCCATTGTGTATGAACGCGAATAGGCGGGTCCCCCCAAGCCATGGTTGTCGTGTACCTATTTTTGCCAGTGCTAGATTCACCACACCCACGACTGGCTCCTATCGGCTGTCCGCGACTGCTTATTCTTGTATTCGCAGCTAACCTTGGGGGCTGTTCAGCCTTACGGGCCGTTCCTCTATCCGCAACCTGAGGACGCGCTACGTAGTGGTGATAGGAAACCCACCGAGTAGGAAGAAAGTGAATATCCAGAATATAGTTCGGAAAGACCAGTCCAGGTATAAGAGTTCTAAATTTTTTGCAGTTCGACTCATGTACACGGCACACTCTCTTCACCTACCCCACTGACACACGTTAAGCATAAAGCACTGGTTCGTGGCACTAGCGCTACGCGTTGCTGGTTCCCAAACTAAACCTAACTGAGCCTTCCCCTGCCGTCTCGCTCCCCTTAGCGTGCTTCAAGGTGCCCGCTGCATTGTCGCCTCTATACCTATCTTCCCTCTACGTTAGAGGGAACGGTTCCGTGGCTGGTTCGCGATACTAGCGCCTTGCATCGCTGGTTCCCGAACTAAGCCTACTCCTGGGGTGGGACTCCGATGCCTTAAGTCGAACGGACCTCTCTTTCTACCATGTGAGATAGACAACGAGGTGCAATCAAAGTTGAAACGATCGTTTCGAAAACTCTCTTTCTATCGTATATGCTGGACAGAGAGGGTCCGACAGTTTCCAACGACAAGTCGTACTTGTCGTTTCATAACTATGAGATCCTCTCTGTCTACCATATACGATAGAAAGAGAGCTTTCGAAACCATCGTTTCGGTTTCGATCGCGCCTCGTTGTCTATCGCACATGGTAGAAAGAGAGGTCCGTTCGATTTAAGGCATCGGAGTCCCACCCCTGACGTCTCATTCCCTGCGCCTATGTTGTAAGCTTGGTGGGCATTGTCGCCTCTATATCTTCCACGAAGGAATAGTAAGGAGTAGTATCCCTGTAAGTGGGGAGTGGGACTAGCGACGTCCAAGAATTCGTTAATGCTGGCCACGAATGAAAACTCGTATGCACGGTGGTGCACATGCGCACTGGCGGTTGCCATGCCAACGATGTCAACACGTGTTTGAAGTTTCGAACTTGTGTTTTGTTTTGAACATTTCTGTGCTGCCGGTTTAGTAAAATAAAATTGTGAATGTGAATGTTTTAATAAAATTTAAAGAGTACATATAAAATATAAAAATTTTGCACATATTAACGTACAATATTTTGTTCACTGAAATTAACTTTATCCCTTACTTACGTAATCCATAAATGATTATAATAATGTTATTGTAGTACTTACACTTTCTACATCCTTTTCGTATTTTTGATGCCATTTTCCTTCTCGATTTTAATTCAGGAACGTGATATACACCCAACAAAATAAAAACACAAACGAACATAACCTACATATGCATCGAGATGTCAAATATAATGTAGGGGAGTGGGTATAACACGTGACTGCGAAAACAGCTCTGCGCATACGAGTTTTCATTCGTGGCAAGCATTAACGAATTCTCGGACGTCGCTTGTCCCACCTCTGCTCACCAAACACATAGGGTGATACCACTCCTTACTATTCCTTCGTGATATCTTCCCTCTACGTCGCATCTAGGCTTATAATATCTTTGCTAAAACTGGGCACAAAACCCTAAACATCAAATCACTAGGAATTTCAGCCAATGACATCTCCTAGTAATCCACAGAAACACTCTCATTGGCTGAAATGTCTAGTGCTTTGAAATGTTGCATTTTGAGCGAAATTTGACGCTGGCATGGGACGCCACCCTTATGGTGGACTCCCATGGCAGATGAAAGCAGTGAATGAAAGCAGAAACTCATGAGAGTGAAAGAGACATATATCTGTCCGTCTCTTTCACTCTCATGAGTTTCTGCTTTCATCTGCCATGGGAGTCCACCATTAGGGTACGTTTTGACGGACCAGTGGCGTTTACGACAATTGGCTCTGAGCTCGCTGATCGCTCTGAGCTCAAAGGGGAGCTCAACCTCTTTATATGATATAATCTGACGGCCATGCAGTCTCATAAATTGCATTGGTTGAGCTCCCCTTCGAGCTCAGAGCGAGCTCAGCGCGAATTGCCGTAAACGCTACAGGGATTCTGAATTAATCGAGGAATTAATATTTTATCAGCCCCATTAGAGTTTTAAGGGTGGCGTCCCATGTGGGCAGAAAATGTCGGCGTAAAGCAGAAACTTATGAGAGTGAAAGAGACAAATAGATCTGTCCGTCCCTCTCACTCTTATGTGTTTCTGCTTTACGCCCACGTTTTCTGCCCACATGGGACTGCACCTTGAGTCGGGTAAATTACCCTGGTAACGTACGGTAATATTGGTAACTTACCGGGTAACTTACCCGACGTTCGTTCTCGGCGAGAATTTATGAGAATTTATTTTTTTCTCCTCTCAAACTTCCGTGAAACGCATTTGAGCACGTCAGAGCAAAAGAAAGACTCCGCAGAGCCGTGAGGAAAAACGAGACAAGTACCGTTAGAAAGAGAAACTCTTACGCAGAATGCCTGAAGAGTAAGACAGCGCAACGATAATTGTCTCGTTTTTCCTCTCGACTCTGCGGAGTCTTCCTTTTGCTCTGAGGTGCTCATTTCTAACAACTACAACTTTGCTTTCATTATCCATTTTCTAAATGGATAAATAATAATAAATCCATTTGCTAAATTATTTTTATCTTGAAAATGCAAGTACAAAACGACATTCTTATTGCGTCCAGCCATTTCCATTTAGAAAAATTTCGATATGAATCGTGCCTCGCTAGAAATACTGTGATTTTCAATATATTGTTTAAAATAATAGTATTAATTGCCTGAATGTAATCAAATATTTTTTATTTAGTGAACCAAAGAAAAATTTCGAAAAAATATAGAAACTGCGGTATTATTGTATTCAGCTTTTTTTTTAAATGCGTAGATGTGCTAAGAACACCTTATCTTCATTTTAAAAATATCACATTATTTAGTTTAAATAAAAAACTTTACTGAATGTTACATATGTGAACAGTTTTTTAAATAAATAATTATTGCTCATTTGATTTAATTATTTCAATTACTTATATTTATTCAAATGTAATCAGCATAAATATTATCTAATTAATGAATTTTTTAGATGTTAAACGGTTGTTGACCACTGTGAATGAATATTCAAGATGTTATAGTTCATTTTCGAACATTTGATGTATTATTTATAATAACAAATATTGAAAAAATATACCAAATGATCGAAAATAAACTATAACATTGAGAACATTATCTAATTACTTTTTAAAATAACAAAAAAGCGTACTTATAATTGAATATTCTCATAAATTCTCGATAAATTCTCGAAGCTTCGGTGACATACCGGTATGTTACCGGTAATATTACCCGATTTTAAATTCCCGAGAATTTAAAAACTCTAAGCCCCATGAATCGCCCCCACTTTTCTGATTTTCTTAGCGACCGGCCGGTGAACTAATCCGACAGTTGGCGCTCCAATCAGGACGGCTGAGATTTGTATTTTGTTGCATGGACGAAACTTATAATTAATGAAATAAATGAGTTTTATCGGAGAAATTCATAAAAAGAAGTCAAGGAATGTGTAGTACAGTGAAGATTCTATATTTTTTAATAAGTGTGTGCAAAATAATAAGTGTGGAAAACATGGGATATAAGTGTATAGCTCTTGGTTGCAACTCGGGCTACGAAAATAATGAAGAAAACAATCACTTTTCTCTCGTACCAAAAGATCCGGATATTCCATTTTCTACCGATTCAATTTGGAAATTTTTAATTAAGAAAAAGAACAATTTTTTAATATTGAGCAAGGTTTGACTGCTTATATAAAATGATCAATTACAAATAAAATAATATTTCAGGGAGCTAAATTTAATCTTTAAATGCTACAATTTTAATTGTTTTTTTTAAACAATTTGTTATGCGTAAGTGAAATTGTTGATTTTTTTTTTGTACGAAAGTTGAACAATTATTCATTTAGGAAAAATTCGAGTAAGTTTAAGAGATATTAAGAAATTTTGAAAAAATTCAAATATAATTTTAAACATGAAAAGATCCCAAAAAATTATCAAAACAAAATATAGATTTTTGAAGATTTCAAAATAAAATTTTGAAGCTTTTCAAGGGTTTTGAAAAGTTTGAAGATAATAAAAACGTATTTCTTAAGATTCTTGGGAAAATTTTAAATAACTTTTTATTTAAAAAGTAATTTTAACAGAATATTAAAAACGATTTCAAAAGGCATCCACAATTGTCAAAAAATAATTTGGGAAATTTTAAGTGATTCTTTTTTTGAATTTTTCAGGATTTAATAAAAATTTTAGAAAAAATTAGGATCATTTGAAAAAAACTTTGAATTTTTAAAAGAATTTAAAAAAAAAATCAGAAATTTGAAAACATTCCAAGAAATCTTCAAGAAAATGTAGATTTCTTAATCTTTTGAATTAAAATTTTGAAGCTGTTTGAGGATTTTGAGAGGTTTCAAGATGATACAACAATTTTCTTAAGATTGTTGGAAAATTTTTTAATGATTTTTCATTTAAATAATAATTTTGAGAGAACATTTTAAATAGATTTCAAAACAATTTTTGGTGTATGAATAACAATTGAACAATTATTAATTTTCAAGGACCTAAAATTAATATAATATTACTTCTATTTTAAAAAGTTTTTAGTTAAAAAAAAATGTAATCTTTCAATTTTTAATGTTTCTAACTTAAAATTGCTTAAAAAGATATAATTTTGAAAATCTATAAATTTGCTGATTCATTCTTCAATTAAGAGAATTGAAAATGATAGTGTGGATTTATATATATATTTTTTTTTAAATCATTGAATTGTACAATTGATAAAAGTTTAACAATTATTTATTAATCAAGCGTTTAAATTTTGAAAAATTAGGCTTTAATTTTAAAAGTTAAAAATTAAAAAATGTTCCACTTTAAGTGTTTTGATTTGCAGTTCAGTTTTTATAATTTTAAATGAAAAAAATTTTAGCTTCAAGAGTTCGAATCTTTTTTTTTAATTGTAAAGAAGATTTTTTTATTGAGATCGGGGTCGATAATATTTATTTGCTTTGTGTTCTGCAATTAATTTTGAAATATATATTTATTTAAAAAATATATTTTTCATATATCGTCCTGGACTGACTCACTGGACTTGTCAGTAAGGCTATGTGAATCAGTCCTACATTATATTATTATAATTATCGAATAGCTATTCGAACTCGAAAGTTCATTGCCTCATCTACCCGAAACCGCCACGCATCTCTATCCTGTGCATCCTGCATCCAGTTTAAGTAATCATGTCCTAGTTCTTTTAGATCATCCCTTACATTTTTCTCTCATCTGTTTCTCGGTCTGCCTAGAGGTCTCTCACCACTCGGTTTCCCTCTTAAAACTTGCGCCACTGTTCTTTCATTGCCCATTCTTGCTACATGCCCCGCCCATCTTAATTTACGCGCTTTCATAACTCTATTAATATTTGCTGACCCGTAGAGAGCATGCAGCTCATCATTATGCAATTTTCTCCATTCATCGGTCTCTTCGTCCCTCTTTGGACCATAGATTTTTCTAAGTACTTTATTTTCGAAAACTCTAAACCTATTCTCCGCTCCCTTCGTCAGCGTCCACGTTTCACACCCGTACATGACGACCGGCATTCTTATCATTTTGTAAATTCTTACTTTGATGTTTCTAGATAGCAATCGCGATTTTAGTAGCATGTTTGCTGCATAATAGCACCCATTGCCAGCGTGCATCCGCGCGTTGATTTCCGTTTTAATGTTATTTTCGCTAGTTATAATAGACCCGAGGTATTTAAACTCGTTAACCCTTTCGAATTTCATATTTCCGGCCATTAGATCCCCGCCTACATTATTTTGTTCGGATCTGGCGAC
Organism: Andricus curvator; assembly: GCA_932195095.1. Taxonomy (NCBI): domain Eukaryota; kingdom Metazoa; phylum Arthropoda; class Insecta; order Hymenoptera; family Cynipidae; genus Andricus; species Andricus curvator. Next base: position 46,863 of record CAKNYM010045036.1, on the reverse strand, counting down.
GGTCATATATTTTGTCTTCGATTCGCTAACTTCCAAACCAATATCTTTGGCTTTTGTGATCAAGATTTCTGCATTTTTAGCTACAGTTTCTTTATCATCCACTAGTAAGTCGAGATCATCCGCATACCCAAGAATTTGTATTATCCCATTGAGGGTAGCACCGGTCGGATTCGCTTGTACTTGTCTGACCACGTATTCTAAAACTAAGTTGAAAAGGGCGCACGAAAGTGCATCGCCCTGTTTCAGGCTATCCCGGATTGAAAACTCTTCAGATAAACTTCCGTTTACACGTATTCTACCCCTACTGCCGCTTAAGCAAATTTCGATAAGTCTAACTAATTTTCTTGGTACACCCAAGAACTCTAGGATCCAGTACATTCTTGCGTGTATAATAGAGTCGTAAGCTTTTTTGAAATCGATAAATAGCTGATGTACTACTTCATTAAATTCCCATTTCTTTTCTAACAGTTGTCTAATTGTAAACATTTGATCGCTTGTAGATCGGTTTCGGCGGAATCCACACTGGTAATCCCCAATGATTTCCTTGGCAAAAGGAGTTAGTCTACTTAAGATTACATTGGACAGGATCTTAAAGCACGAAGGCACAAGTGAAATTCCCCGGTAATTGTTACAGTTCGTTTTATCGCCTTTTTTCAATATGGGAATAATAATAGAGGTATTCCATTCCTCCGGCATGCGTTCTGTTTTCCAAACTGCGCGTATTAATTTACAAATTTGCCTTGTGAGGCAAGGGCCTCCATTTTTTATCAGTTCTGACGGTAGGTCGTCGATGCCCGCGGCATTGTTATTTTTCAACTTCTTTATGGCCATTTCTATTTCTACATCAGTAGGATCGTCAATTAGTAGATCGGCAGTGTGGATTTCACCGAGATTACCTTCAACGGGGGCTTCGCGTACATTTAATAGCTTATCGAAATAGTTTTTCCATAAATTCAGTCTCTCTGTCGCATCGGCTGCTCGATTGCCATTTTCGTCCCTCATTACTTCCATTCTACTTTGGAAGCCTTTCCTTATAAAATTAATTCCCCTGTACATCTCAGGCGGGTTATTTTGTTTATTATGCGTTTCTATTGCTAGTATTTTATTCTTTTCCCACTCCCTTTTCTTGGATCTATAACGCCTATTTGTACTTTTACTAATCTCGAGATACTTCTTATGTGTTTGATCGCACTTATTTTGTAAACTAATTAGTTTGGCCTTCCGACATTTTTCAAACCAAAGTTTGCACTCTTCGTCAAACCATGGTTTGCTTTTGGTTACTTTCTTTAAACCTATAGTAAGTTTCGCGGCTGTCTTTATCGCCTTTTTCATATTGCTCCACAAGGTTTCCTAGTCCTCCACGTAATTATCGTTATCGTCTCTCTGTTCTTGGAGAACGTCGAAACTATTAGTAATCTCAACTTGATAATTTAATATTTCTGTTGGTGTTTTAAACTTATCTATATTGAAACGAACTGTTGGCTCTGTGCGGCTTGTTTTCTTACTTAACGCTAGCCTGGATCTTAGTTTTACTATCACGAGAAAGTGGTCTGAATTTAAATCCGCTCCCCTGTACGATCTTATATCGAGAATGTTTGTATGACGTCTTCTGTCAATTAGAACGTTATCAATCTGATTGTGAGTGATACCATTTGGTGATGTCCAGGTGGCCTTATGTATATTTTTATGCTTGAAAAATGTGCTTTTGACAACGGGGTTCTTTGAAGCTGCAAAGTTTATTACTCTAGTCCCATTATCATTACTGACGTCATGCAAACTTTCCGACCCTATTGTAGGCCTACACATCGGTTCTTTTCCAATTTTCGCGTTGAAATCTCCCAATACTATTTTTGCGTCATACGTTAGAACTTGTCAAAAACCTGTTCGATTGTTTACTAAAAAAGATCCTTAGTGTCTTCGTCTTTGTCCTCGGTGGGGCAGTGCACGTTCATTAACACCTGTTTGCTGAAATTACCCTTTAGTACGATGTATGATAACCGATCGTTAATGAATTGCATGTCGATAACCGCTTGCGAAATTCGTTTATTAATAAGAAAACCGGTCCCCAGTGTGTGCCCCTTAGCTCCCCCATAGTGAAAAGTATAGTTATCCTTAGAAATTGACGCATAATCGCCCGGCCAGCAGGTTTCTTGAAGTGCTATTAAGTCAGTATCGTATTTCTTTGCTATCAAAATGAGTTCGCTAAATCCGCCAGTATTTAGACTACGCGCGTTCAGAGTTCCCGCCCTTAGATATTTTACTGTAGTTTTTTGTTGTTGCAAGTTAGCCATGGTAATTTCGTGGAAATCCGCACGTTAGAATCCTATTCGGATCTTAGGTGAGTCCACCGTCCCAGAAGTGATAACCCCCATACCTCTCTGGGTCTAAGTATGGCAGATTTCCGACTTTGACACGGACCGTGTCAACTTTTCGTCAGACACATTACAGTTTCATCCTCGTATCCTAACATCCCCCTTCAAGGCAGCGCGCCTACTGGCATCAATACCCCTTTGGCCCTGTGCAGGCGAATCATTCCACACATCCCTTGCGGGCAGTGTCATCGCTGCGCTGTCCAATGTGGCAGCAGGATTTTTCCCTTACAAGATTTTTAGTTTTGGTTCGGGTAGAGTTTCTACGTGGATACACGCTGCACCTCGGCTTGCCAGAACCCACCCATTGCGTATGAACGCGAATGGGTGAGTCCGTCCTCACGCCATGGCTGTCGTGTACCTATTTTCTACCAGTGCTGGGCTCACCACACTCACGACTGGTTCCTATCGGCTGTCCGCGACTGCTTATTCTTGTATTCGCAGTTAACCTTAGGGGCTGTTCAGCCTTACGGGCCGTTCCTCTATCCGCAACCTGAGGACGCGCTACGTAGTGGTGACAGGAACCCACCGAGCAGTCAGTCCTACATTATACATTTTTAATTATCTAAATTCATTATAATGTATATTTTCAACAACAAAAAATTGAACTTTGTTTGTAAATTTAATAAATTTTGCAGTCAATAATATAGTGCATTTCTACCACAGATAGGGGTTTAAACTAAATATAATTTATATAAATTTTTATTTTATTTTTTTTAAAACACAACCAATTTTTTAAATGTTATTTCGGCCTCGGGTAAGAGTCAAACCTTAAATTGAAAGATCAACATTTACCAAGCTGAAAAGAAATTATGATTAGATTGGTGAGTTGATTAGTGAGCCACAAAAGGAATTTTAAACTTATCCTCAGTAATTTTCTACCTTCTCCTTCTCTTTCAATATTTCTATCCTTGTGTATTATTCTTGTTACAACTGCGCGAATTGAGGCTTGTTTTGGACACTATATTATTGACTGCAAAATTTATTAAATTCCCAAACAAACTTAAAAAATGTGGTTTTGGAAAATATATATTGTAATAAATTTAGATCTATTAAAATGTATAAGGTAGGACTGATTCACATAGCCTTACTGACGAATCCAGTGAGTCAGTCCGGGACCAAACATAAAAAATCTAATTTTTATTTTATTTAAAAATAAATATATGTTTTTAAATTGATTGCAGAACACAAAGCAAATAAATATTATCGACCCTAATCCCAATAAAAAAAATCTTCTTTACAATTATAATACTTGGGTTAATTAAAAACGATATCTATCGATAAAACAGCAAAGATGTCATCTAACTTTTTTTGTAAACCTGAAAAAAACCGAGAAATGACCGAGAATTTTTTCCCTTGATTAAAACGGCCATCCTGAATTAATAATAAAAAAATATTATATTTTAATTATTTTATTTCAATTATATTTATTTACTTTAATACATATTTATAACTGAGCATTTACATATTTAAATCATGAGGCATGAAGAACTATTCCGCTCTGGGACCAGATGGTATCAAGACCTTCTGGTGGAAGAAGTTTCCTTCAACCCACCAGCATCTGGCCCGAATTTTCACCTCATATCTAAAGTCGGTAGAGCCTATTCCGGGTGCTTGGTGGAAGGGCGCACAGTGCTCCTGCCGAAGACGGGCAACTTAGCTGACCCTAAGAATTAAAGGCCAATAAATTGTCTGAACACACTGTATAAGATCTTCAGAGCTATCCTAAATGATAGGATTGTTCGGACAATTGGACCTGCGTGGCGAGATGTCGGGAGAATTTGCTCATCGATAGATGTCTATGTAAAGACGCAGAATCCTATCAGCGACTTCTATCGATGGCCTGGATTGATTACCGGAAAGCTTTCGATTCAACCTCCCATAGACTTATCATCTGTCTGTTGGAAAGCCTAAAGGTTCATCCACACATCGTGAGGTGCATAGAGACATTAATGCCGCTTTGGAAAACCAGATTTACTATCTCATCTGGAAAACATCGTGTGATCACTAACAGTATCACCTTTCAGAGAGGTGTGTTTCAGGGCGCCACCATGAGCCCTCTCCTCTTTTGCCTGACATTATTGCCACTATCTCTCACACTTCGCCATTCCGAAGGGTACCTCTGCGGCAAACCTGGAAACCGAAAGCATAAGGTCACTCATGTATTTTACATGGATGATTTTAAGATCTATGCTAGGAATCAAGAGAAACTACATCTAGCTCTAAAAATTGTCAAAAAGTACACTCAAGAGATTGGAATGGAGTTCGGGTTAGAGAAATGCGCCAAGGTTAATTTGAAGAAAGGAAAACTTAGTGGCATCCCCGAAGATCCTGAGCTCGTTGACAGAAGCGCTATACGACACCTTTGCGCTGGAGGGACCTATACATACCACAGAGCGTGCCACAGAGCCGCATTCAGGACGTGACATCTATAAAGGATACTCTCCGATGGAGATACAAACGTCTCATCCGCTGGATATGGTCTTCCGAACTGTCGGCGAGGAACAAAGTATCTGCAACGACCATGCTTGCCGTCCCCGTAGTAGTCTCTTCATTTGGAGTAGTTTCATGGACGAAGGACGAGCTCAGATCCCTCGATATCGGGTCCCGAAAGGTTATGCACATGAACAAAAGCATGCACCTTAAGTCTTCTGTTCCACGACTTTACATCTCACGCCGTCAATGTGGTCGCGGAATACTGAATCTTGAATGTCTTCACAACAGGATTATTCTGAGTACAGCACATATGGTCGCAAATGGACGAGACCCTCTTCTAAAATGGTCAGGAAACACGAAGAAGTGGGCAAAGGGGCGTTTCTGTGCAAAGCAGCGGAGGAGGCTGCTGAAACACTCGGCCTCGACTTTAATATTAGGGGTGAGCAAAATGCATCAAATCTTATCAATCTTGAATACTCACTCCTGAAGGCCCGGATTAAGAAAGCACAGGAGAAAAACTTCCACGAACAGCTCCTCGACAAGAGGATGCACGGCATCTTCCACAGAAATGTGGAAGATCAGTCGATGTCGTATGAGCTAACGTTTGCTTTCCTTAGATCACCCGGATTGAAGTCGGGCACGGAGGGCTTCATTTTGGCATGTCAATACGGTGTCATTTCCACTCTAGCCTACCGTCGCCACATTTTGAGCCAAGACATTCCCGATGATAGCTGCACAGCGTGTCGTGCCCACCCCGAGCATCTAGGACACATACTATCTAGTTGTCCAAATACCTCTCCGCTAAACGCTCCTAGAGAAATAGAGTCAATAGTCGAAAATGAGAAGTGCCGCATATACTGGAACTTCATATTCTCGACAATTGTTTCTGTTGCGCACTCGAGGCCAAAGGAGAAAGAAAAGAAAGAGAGGTATAAAGACCTTATAAGGGAGTTGCAACGGTTATACCCGGAATATTCTGTTAAGCTAATCGTCTTGATCATCGGAGCTCTTGGAGGTGCCAAGGTTTCACTGGTTAATAGCCTGAAAAGCATCCCTGCGTGGTTACAGCTGAGTCATCCCCCTGTAATGCTCTGCCTTCCCGTTCTCCCCTTTCTTGTGTATCGGTGTTATCAACCCTTTCTTATATTTCTCCGGAAACCCCTCCCCTTTCCACACTATTTTCACAACCTCTTTCAGTATCCTTCTCGTTTCGCCCCTCCTGTAAACCATGTCTCATTATTTAGCCCATCAGTTCCCCCTGTCTTTTCTTTCTTTAGCCAATTGAGTTGCACATCTATCTTCCTGTCCTCTAGCACTTCCTCCTCCTCCTCTCTTATCTTCCTCTGCCAGTTGTAAATATTTTCGTATTTTCAATGATTGTATTCGACGTGGTTTCTAATTTTAGTTTGTAGTTCCCACAGAACTTGATGCGTTTAGCTATCCCCCCCCCCCCCCCCAACTTGTCTTCAAGTCTACATATCTCGAGTTTTGCATAGTATTCTATAAAGAAAAATAGTGTTCGATACTCAAGTTCTCACGGGCGATTTGGTCACTGCTCGTGTGAAGGAGCCGCGTGAACCCGAGGCGCCTTCATACTCGCAGTGACCAAAACGCCCGTTTGGCCTCTCGTATCGAAATATACTATTTTGAAATTTATTTTATTTCTTCATACAAATATTTGGAATACTTACTTATTATAATTTAGAATTTAAATAAATCTTTTTTAATTCAAAAAATAGTTTGGGTGCTCAACAGCAGGCTTTACATCTTTCTTATAGTTGCAATAATTTTCCAAGACAGTGTTGTTAACCTCATTTTTCAATCAATAATTCCACGATTGCAAAGAGGTATAGTCAAGAAAGTTGATACGACTTTTATGATTTGATTAAAACGTGGTTATATATTTTACACACACACACACACACACACACACACACACACACACACACACACA
>CAKNYM010045036.1:28781-40094 GCA_932195095.1 Andricus curvator | reverse complement strand
CACACACACACACACACACACACACACACACACACACACACACACACATACACACACACACAGTGTGTATATATCAGAGCATATAGCATACAAGGTGCTCACTATTCTTTAAATTTTGCTCTCCCGACTTTCTCCCTGTAAATATTCGTGATTTTTACCGGGTTAGAAACAATATACTCTCTTTACGGAACCCACAGTTTTTTTACATATATGATCAATTGCGGAAGTCCATAAGCATCAGCAAACCTTTTTGCAAGAAATCTAATAACTTTGAATATAATAAGTAGAATAAGGAAATTTTTGTGTCTGATAAAGGAAAATACAGAGGAACGTTTTATTATAACGTGTACTAGCAGTAAATATACGCGCGCAAATTGCGCGTTCACGTCTCTAGATTTTTATTTCCCAAGATCAAAAATAATTAATTAAAATAATGAATTAAAAATATAAACAATGTAATAATCCATTATTAACCCAATTTTTAAATATTGTTTAAAACATTTTTAGATCAATAATAATTGTGATGTTAATTTTTTTGTCTACTGGTCTAAAATCAATATTTTTTTAATATTGATTTTTTCAATTGTGAAAAAAATGCTAGAATGAAGAATGTTAGAAAAATGTTAGAGCATCAGACCGGCAATCTGAAAGACCTGGAGTTCGAATTTCAGCGGAGCAAGAGAGCATTCTTTTTCACAATTCAAAAAATCAATATTAAAAAAATATTGATTTTACACCAATAGACAAAAAAATTAACATCATAATTATTAACGCAATTACCTGGTCAAGAACCTTAACATCAAAAATTAAAATTTTTAGAACTTTGCTTAATAATTTCTAATTTGGAATTAAAAGCATTTGAAATTAAAAAAAGTATATGTATAGATCGATTTTGCACAATATAATTAGAAAAAAAGAGTTGAATTGTATACTTTCTAATTTAAAGCGCTAAAAATGAAACAATTTTATTTTTAATTGAAGAATCACGAAATTGAATGATTTCAGCTTAAAATTTCGAAAATAGGACAATAGGGTTGTTTCCAAAGTCAGATATCACTTTTCCAATGAATGGATCTTATAGTTTATAAAATTCTAATTTTAAAAACGCCCATAAAATATTTCTCACATATTGTTTACTATTTTTAATTTAAAGTTGAAATATGCATTTTCTATCGCGATGTCGATTGGAGGGCCCCTCTGACGTCAAAGGGGTCGGATTTTCGACCAATCACAGCTTACGTGTCACACACATAAACCTTAATAAATAAAGCCATCAAAAATAGTCAGAAGTCATTATTGACACCAGACCGCAGCCTAACCTCTTTATCATAAGTTTTGTTAGTTTCCATCAAAACAACATCGTAGCATTGATAATTGTGAGAACCTCTGAGTCACTTGACACCAACTTAAATAAGTGTTTTCCCGCCTTCAATTTTTAATAATTTTTTCCTGCTGAACGACTTAATAACAGAAAAAAAATTCAGGACGCACCTTGAGTTTAGATTAAAATTATGTATTGAAAAATTATTTTATTTAAAATTGTGAAACAACCCTATTTCAAAAAGTAAAAAATTGAATATTTTAAGATTCAAAGTGTGGAAATTGGATCATTTAAAATTCAAATGAATTGAAGCTGCGTAATTTTTAATTAAAACCGTTCAAAAGTAAATCATTGACAATTGAAAACTTTTAAATTTGAATAATTTTAAATTCTAAGCGATAATTATTTGACAATTTGAAATTGAAAACTAAATTGAATCTTTCAAAATCAAAGCTTCTGAAATTTTAAATTGTTATTATATAAGAAAATTATAATTTAATATTAAAGCTGATTAGACAAATTTTTCTAAAATCGAAAAATGAATTTAATTATTCTAAAAAAAAAAACGTTCAAAATAAATATCAATTTTTAGAGGAAAACATTAAAAATTTAGCGTTCAACATGAAAATTTAGAACTCTAAAATTGCTTCCATTAAAAATTATAAAAATTATTCAATTACTCAGGTATCAATTTCAGTGAGTTTGATTTTTATCTATTTTGATTTTAAACACATTTTTTAATTTCATATCATTTTATTTTTAACACTTATTTTAGAATTATTATTCATTCTTGAACTTTATCAATCGCATACTTTTTAATTTGAAATGATTTATTTGTTTAAATCTTCCAATAAAACTCAGACATTTTCAAGCTTTTCAATTTTAAATTACTTTATATTTACAACTAAAATTATTGCATTCGAAACTGACTACCAAGGCTTTTAATATGAAATTTTTGAAATATTTATTTCTAAATTGACCTGACATTTTGAATATTTGAATTGAAACAATATTGTAAAATTAAAAATTCAAAGTAACAGGAACTATTAGCAACATTGTCAATCATGGAAATTTTCATATTTAATGGTATAATAAAAAAAAAGAACCATTGAAATAGCTCAATTAAGGAAAAAAGTGGTTAAAATTCTAATATTATTATCAGTTATTAATGACTGAATAAAATTTTTTAAACAAATTCTAAATATTAGTTTTAACTATGAAACAAACAGTACGAGAATTATGTAAAAAAATTATATATCAATTCTAAAGGAATTATTATTAAAATGTTGTAATTCTGTAGTCCATTCGTATTTTCATTTTTTGATTTATATGAACATTTTTTTTTAATTAAAAAATTTAATGTATTATCAATTAATAATGTTGTTACAACAGTAACATAATATTTAACCTTAAGAATAACATTAAATGTTAATATCATTACTTGATATAAAACTTCGATCTGAACTTCTCGCTATATATCGAAGCAAAGTTTCGTCCAACATTTCCCGAAACTGTACCATTTCACCTTTTTTGGCAATAAGTATTGCTTAGAAAAAAAAAATATATAACTTTCTAGATTAATCTCTCGCAAAAGAAAACTTGATCAAATAGTTTTTATTTAAAGGAAATTAAGTTTTTATTTATTTTTTAATTCAGGCCTCATAAACAATCAGCGCCAACTGTCGGCCACAGTCAAATCTTAGGACGCTTTTAAGGGCCCTGGAAATCGAGTGTATATCGCAAAAATAAGATTCAGGCCAAACGGTGAAGCCATTTTATCTCATTTTTTGCATACATACTCTGAAGAGTATAACGACTCTCGTGGCATTTACGACAATTCGCTCTGAGCTCACAGGGGAGCTCAACCTCTTTATAGGATATAATCCAATATAATCTGACGGCCATGCAGTCTCATAAATTTCATTGGTTGAGCTCCCCTTCGAGCTCAGAGCGAATTGTCGTAAACGCCATCGGTAAAGATCGCTTTTTTCGAAACACGAACAGGGAGCAGCAGTGGGACTCCGATGCTGTTTTGGAATGGAGAATCGAACGAACCTCTCTTTCTATCTTCACACGTTACAAAAAGAGGTCCGTTCGACTTTCGACACGGTATCGGAGTCCCACTGCTGTGGATACGACCGTGCTGGTATTGACGTTGAATATGAAGCTTATGTATCGACCTGAATAGTTTCTTAATGGCGCCGTTCTACGTCCCGTTCGTTCATTGCGTGTATATATTTCTTAAGGAATATGTATCAAATTTAAAATGCCTTATCGTTTACGATGGGAACATTCCATTTTATAAACAGACAAATTTCCTTTCAATTAATATTGACTCTATGTTTAAAATTTCCTCTCGGCTCAGTTTTGCAATGCGTTGCGTCAAATTGTTTTTCCGTGTTCCCATGATTGCATTTTCACGCACTGAACGTCGTGAACGCAATGCAGGAACAAATAGGAACGCATTATTTCCTCAAGATCCGTCTAAAGATATTTCCTCATTAGTAAAAAAAGTACGCATTGCGTTTTAACGCATGCATGGTCAAAGATATTATAAGCCTAGATGCGGCACGGGGTGTCAGAGTGGGAGAACTATATATATAGGACATCACATTTTCTGCCATATCGAGGTGCTGCTCTCACCGTACTACGAAGTCGAGCCAAAGATATTATAAGCCTAGATGCGGAACGGGGTATAGTTCGAGGAACTAATTGTAGACGGCGCTCCCGGTGAAACTTGCCCGATCCCCCCATGCCTCTCAACCCGCATATTGCACCCACGAACTACTTTGCCCCCGCTCTCTTCTCCCACCTAACAAGTCAATCACATAGCCGATACTCAGTCGGTACATACTTGAAAATATTAAATAAAAATTTTATATCAAAGATTTTTTAAACTATTATTTTCAATTATTCGAATAAATTGCGCATTAAGGAAATGTGTAAAAGATAAGATGTATGCTTGAGTTTAATTAAAATGTAATTATTTCGTAATAAATATTTTCAGCTGCTAAATTTTTGATGGAAAAGATTAGTTATATTGTAATTAAAATTAACTGTTCATAAATAATGTAAGTGACAAATTTTTAATAGTAACTAATAATTACTAAACTTGTGATTGTATTACTCACATTTTTTGAAATACTCTATTATTTGATTAAAGTCAATTTTTATAATAATGCAGAAAATTGTTCTTTTGAAAAAGGGGCAGTAGAAATTCTACTAAATGAAACTCTACTTTTGCAAAATCTACACCGCTAATTCTACAGGCGAAAACTCTATACACAAGAATATTTATTAAACAAATGAAATGTTTTAAATGTAAACTCAACACTGTAAAATTACACACCGTAAATTTGTACACAAAATAATTGAAATTTTCCAAACATTATTTATTAAAATATTTTTTGTTGAATTTTTGTTTATTGTGTAGAGTTTACTTAAATTCACCAAATTTGAAGTATCATTTTGTATAGAATTTGACGGTGTAGGATTTATAACCATATTGAGTTGAAATTGAAAATAATCAATTTGTTTAATAAATATGATTGTGTAGATTTCTCGCGTGTAGAATTAGTGATTTAGAGTTTTTAGATGTAGAGTGAAATTTTATAGAATCACTACCACCTCCCTCACGGTTATTATATTAAGTAAACAATAATTCGTAAATTTTTATGTTTGTGTAATTGATTACGAATTAAATAAATTATAATTAAACAATACAATTGTATAATAGAATTATTTTTTATTTTATTAGATTTTTTCATATATTTTGGGTTGGAAATTCCACCGTTTTATAGATAATTCATCCTATTGGCTTTGAAATTCAACAATTTAAAATTGAACGACTTTGGTTCAAAGTGGAACTAGTTTGTTAAGAATTCATATTCGTTAAGATTCAATTCCTTTGGTTTACAATTTAACTATTCCATTTTTAGCAAATTAATCATCTGGGTTAAAAAGTCATCTTTTGGATTGAACTCTTGTTGAAAATTAATTTTTTTTAAAATATTTATCACTTTAGTTGAAATTTTATCTGTTTGGTTGAAAATGTAACTATTTTGTTGAAAATTCGTTTTTTCGTTAAAAATTAATTTTTTTATCTGAAAATTGCGCTTATCCATTTTTTGTTAGAAACGCATCCTTTTATAAGTTGAAAATTCAGCTTTTTGGCATTTTCATGTATTTCATGTATTTTCTTGAAAATTCGTCTTTATGATCGAAAATTAATCTTTTTGGTTATGAATTCATCCGTTTTTATTAAAAATGTAACTGTTTGAGTCAAAATTAGTCTGGTTTGGTTAAGGATTCAACAATTTGAAAGAAAATTAAAGTATAAGGTTGAAAATGAACTTTTTTGTTAAAAATTCATATTTTGGTTTAAATTTAACTATTTGGTTAAAAATTAAACTATTTTTATGAAAATTTAAATTTTTTGTAGAAAATTAATTCTTTGGTTAAAAAATCATATTTTCGTGTTGAAAGTTAATGTATTTTGTTGAAAATTCATGTTTGTTCGAAATTCATATTTTTTCAAGATTCACCTCTTTGGTTTAAAATTTAACTTTCTTTGTTGAAAATTCGGTGTTTTGATTCAAAATTATTTGTTTTTATTTGAAAATTGCACTTATCCATTTTTGGTTAGAAATGTACCCTTTATAAGTTGAAAATTCAACTACTTGGTAGAAAATTTATTTATTTTGTTGAAAATTCGTCTTTCTGATAAGAAAATTAATCTTGTTTGTTCAAAATTCAATATATATTTCGACTTGAAATCTCAAGAATTAAAAGTGTTTCATATTGCATTCAATATGGTATTTACATTAATTGTATTTGAAAGAATTTATTTCACCATATCATTACCCTATTTTCGTGAAAAACCACCCTATTTGTATGTATACCATTAAGCCATTTCCCTTTCAGGGTAGGCGTGACACTACCCGATTCGGGTAGTGTTTCTAGGTGGATAGTTTTCTTGTAATTATAAATAACTACAAGTTTGGGCTCACCACACCCATAATATGCCAACAGCACACAGTATTCTCGGAATGGTCACCCATCCAAGTAATAACCGCGCCCAACGCTGCCTAACTTCAGTGATCTGACGAGAACTGGTTTTTTCAGCGTGGCATGGCCGTTGGCATTATTTAATATGTCTAAAAGTAAGTTTTACATAAGGGCTAATACGAGGGGTTATATCAGTTGTCGGGCGTAGCGTAAATTACTAATTTGAGAAAATAAAAGACCCTGTGATCCTACTCTTCACCTTCTTACCTAAAAACCAGCTGTATAAAATGGGAACCCGAAAAACCGGGAAAGACATGTTTTTTTTTATTTACTTCAAGATTGTTGCTGGTATTGGAAAATTATTTCAATAAAAGTTGTTCATCTCTATGAAGTACATATTTTTGGTTCTATCAATTCTTTTACCTTTACTTATTAGAAGACTCTATGAAAAAAATGAATCACCAAGAAACAAATCAAATAAAAAGTGTTTTCAATCCTTGATCGGAAATTTTGCACAAGTACGAAAAAGTAGAACTAATCGTATTTTTTACAGAAAAATACCAATGAATATAATAATTTTAAGAAAGCTAAGAAATTCAGGTGGCCGTTATAATCGAGGAAAAAAATTCTCGGGCAATTTCCGGTTCGCAAAAAATTATTGAATTCTTTTTAATTCTTTGGAATTCTTTTGATTAATTTTAGTTTCCGAATTTTGTATTTGGGGACATGTTACTGATGAGACATTTAATTATACTTCAATTTCTCACTTATAATGTTCTAAAAAAACAAAAATACACATTTTTAAACATAGTTATACTGCTGAGATATAATCTACTAGGATTATTCACAAAAATATTTATCTTACAAGGGAGTGCCCGGTAGTGTGTTTCCTGTGTGGACTCATAATTTTTGTAAATAAAGATCATGGATCTAAAGTAAAATTTGGAAATACCTAGGCCGAAATATTTGACTTATTATTTATTAAAATGTTTATATATTACATACTCTTATAAACTTTTATTCAAGTATGCAAAAATAAACATTTTAAATGTTCTTTTTTTAATGAAAAACAGTTCACTTTTTCGAACTTGTTTCGCAAACAAATTTATTTTCTATGAATGTTATTAATTTAATGAATTTGTTTAAATTTCGCAAACATATTCAAAATCAGAACATAAATGGAATAAAAGAAAATAAAATAATATGAATTATTGATAAATAAATAAATTAATTAATTCATGCAAAAGATTTTTTTTTTGAAAAAACGACAATATTTCGAAGTGACTCTTTCATTGAAAAAAGCATTTAAAACATTAATGTTTGCATAAATTAAAAAAATTATTAGAAGGGAATCGAATATATTGATATTTTTTCTAAAAAAAATATTTAAAAACTTGAAAAAACTACACGCAGCGGGAACTCAGCCCCGAACCTTACGTCTAAAAACCAGGTTTTGAGTTTGGCTAGTCGTCCCGAAATTTGAGGATGACTATAGTCTAGACGGTCTAGACGTACCCTACTTGAAAGGATGTTTTCTCAAAATTGGCCAAATATTGGGTCCTAGGACTTTCACACTTTTACTTTGGGGTCATGATAACATAAAAACCGTTTACGAACATTAAATATAAGAACATTAAGTATAAGAACATTTTTTTTAGTAAAACATATCATAATCGAAGCCTTAGTTGCTGAGATGCACCCTATAAGGTTTATAGTTCCTACTCCTTTTGATTTTTTTGGGATTCTTTGAATTCTTTGAATTAATTATAAACTGTTTGGATTTCTTTGGAATTTTGAATTCTGATGAAGATAAAAATTGCATGTGGTTGACTAACCTCAAATATTTAATGTTTAGTTTTTTAATTAAATTCTAATTAAATTAAAATTTCTTATTCTTGTAAATTTTCTTATATATATCTTATAGATTTTTCTATTAAAGAATCAATCTTATTTAAGATTCCTTGCTTAAAACTAAGTAAGACTTAACATTTTTATTTTCAATTAAATAAGACTCTAATACTTTCAGTAGAAATAGACTTGTAGAAATAAAACCACTCGATTTTCATTGAAAGTATCAGTCTCATATTTAATTGAAAATAAAAGTTCTAGATCTCACTTATTTTTAAACAATGAAACTTGAATAAGATTTATTCTTTAATAGAAAAATCTACAAGATATTATAAGGACAAACGTCGGGTCTTTCAAATAACATATTGAACTGTATTAAAATAGAAATTATATTAAATACAAAATTGAGAAGAATAACAATAAAAATTGAAATCTGCAGAACAATTTAGCGATATATTAGTGACATAATATTGAGGAAATTTAAACCGTTGTTGTGTGTACTGAAATTTCAGTACCAATAACTGAACTTTTTCGGAATCGATAGACATACAGCAAAGATATATAATATCTTTGCATACACTTTGGTTATTCGCGCTAAAAAAATGTTAAAAAAATTTCTTGGTTGCACAGTTTTTAAATTTTCTAAAGTTAAAACTTTTTTACATACCCAGAGGTAAAAAAAGTATCCATTTTTTTCGGGTTTTAGGCAGTTATTTTCTAAGAGATAATTCCTATTTAATTCACCCTCGTTTTCCAGTGACCAAAATGCACTAGAAAAAAAATCGCCAATACCCAGGAATCAAAATCGGATATACAGTGAATTTTTTAATTTTTAATTTTGGTATTTAATGAGATAAGATAAATAAGAACTTGTGGTTTGAAAATGCTTGTATACTAAATTAAAAAATAAATAAATACAGTAGGAACATCGACAGATCTAGGAGTCGAAATTAGAATTACAGCGAATTTTCAAAATTCGGGATTTGGTATGTAATGCCAAATTGTATGTAATTCCCAATTTTTTCTCTAGTGTATTTTCATACTTAAAAATTCCACGTATGCTTGTAAAAATTATAAAACCACTATGGACGACGTTAAAATCCCCAAAAATAAAATTCTTGACACTGTAAAATTCCCGTATAATAAAATTCCAAAAACGATAAAATTGCTGAAGAGTTTATAATATTACCGAATTTAAAAATTCCCGACATAAAATTGCCTAATTATAAAATATCCGAACTAGAATATTCCTTAATTATAAAATTGTAGAATTTTAATAATTAAAAAAAATTGTTTCTTAATAAATATTATTTATTTATTAAAAATACGATAATAAAATATTTCTCTATCAAAGAAATTTTTGTTTAATATTTAAATTTTTATTGAATTATTGTTTGAAGTTAAAATAAAAATCGTATAAACAAATTAATGTAAAAACACGTGCGCCTCAAACAGAAAATTAATTTCTCCCTAAAATTTCTTCGAACCTAATAACATTTTCCAAACAAACTTTGCAGGATTCAAATCAGCACTAATTTATCTCGAAGTTTTAAAAAACTTAAAAATTCGATTTTTGAGAACATTTTTGTAGTATTTAAAAAAATACTATGTACATTTTCAACCAAAATTTTGTATCCAGAAATATATATTTTTTTCAATTATTGTCATTTCGAATTTAAACAATATTTTTTTTTGAACTTTAAAACTAAAAAAAGTTTGTTCTCTCGTATAAATATTTGATTATTTTAATTAAAAAAAATATTTATCAAAGAAAAGTTTTTTCCGCCCTGATTTATCTCGAAATTTCTTCTTATTTTTTCTTTTTGAATTAAAAATTCGATTTTCGAGAACGCTTTTTGTAATTTTTTGGAAAGACTATGTACAAAAAACCTGTCTCAAGTTTCAGATTTGTAAAAATTCTATACATTCTTGAATGCACTCAAATTTCGGTTCAGTCTAGTAATGAAAATTAAACTTCAAAGTACAAAAAATTATAATTTAAAAAATCTTATCTATCATTTATAGAAACATGAGCGTATTAGAAATTATAATATTTAAAAAAAATATAAACATAATTAATTTTTTGAGGGTATTATTACTCTGAAAATTCAGTTTATTTATTAACATCATATTAGTGCTTCTGCCATTATTAATTAAGATTTTTTCCGCCCTCTATTCGTAGTAATTTTCAATTGATTTCAATGGTTTCCGAAAGTATCTACATACATTTCAAAACACTCAATTTTTCCAACGGTCGAAAATGGGGCGCACTTGTAACATGACTCTCAGGATGCACCTCTTTGTCCAAATAAAGAAAAAAAACTCAGTCTGACTTCAGTGTCTCATGAAGCGAGTCGACTTTTCGAAATAGGCAAAGAACAAAATATAAAATTTTACAGTTTGATTATTTTTCAATAAACTTTGTTTCTGTATATAAAAATATTCATACAAGATTTTATAACCGCGTAACCAAAGTGTAATCTGAAAATTGACTGAAAGTGGAGCAACCTACAACCCGCTTTAAAAAGATAAGTTTTTCTTCATTTTATACCAATTCATATTAATTTCTGCTGAAGTAAAAATCTTTGATATAAAATTTTTATTTTATATTTTCAACTATGTACCGACTGAGTATCGGTTATGTGATTGACTTGTTCGGTGGGAGAAGAGACCGGGGGCAAAGGAGTTCGTGGTTGCAATATGCGGGTTGAGAGGCATGGGGGATCGGGCAATTTTCGCCGGGAGCGCCGTCTACAATTATTTCCTCGAACTATACCCCGAGCCGCATCTAGGCTTATCCCAGTAAACACGAAGATATCTTAAAGAGCTCTTCACGACATCTTCGTGAAGATGAACGACATCTTTGAAGATATCCCATAACGAAGCTTTAAAGAGTCTTTAAGGTTTAGCTATTACCATCGTAAAGAGCTCTTCGGGACATCGTAATGATGTCTTTAAGATAGAAATAAGAAAAAATAACGAGAAGATAAGAAGGCTTGAAGATATCGTTATTTTACATGCAGCTGGGGGGTTATTATTTTTTTAAATGTCTAATATATAAAATGACTTTAAATTTAAAAACTTGCAATTTCCGTGTTTTGTATACACAGAAGTGCCTGTTTTTTAATTTAAAGTCA